>CAJNDV010031155.1:31494-44525 GCA_905221635.1 Symbiodinium sp. CCMP2456 | reverse complement strand
TTTGTATGTAAGTAAGTATGTCTGTATGTAAGTATGTATGTATGTATGTATGTATGTATGTATGTATATGTATATGTATATGTATATGTATATGTATATGTATATGTATATGTATACGTATATGTATATGCATCTGTATATGTACATGTATCTGTATATGTACATGCGTATGTATGTATGTATGTATGTATGCATGTATGTATGTATGTATGTATGTATATGTATGTATGTATGTATGCAAGCATGTAGTGTAATGTAATGTAATAATGCAATGTAAGAATATAGTTTAATAATGTAATGTGATAATGTAATGTTGTAATGTGATGCAATGTGATGTGATGTGATGTAATGTGATGTAATGTAATGTAATGCAATGTAATGCAATGCAATGAAAGTAAGGTAAAGCAATGCAATGCAGCGCAATGCAATGAACTGTAATGTAACGGAACGTAATGGAATGGAATGGAATGGAACGGAATGTAATGCATGTGTGTATATATATATATAAGCACTCTAGACCTTAATCCTCAACTTAAACGTGCGAGCCTAGTGCACCTGTGTGTCTGGATGTTACGACCAAGGCAAACAGCACAGGAACTACTCATCACGAACGTTTTGTCAAGACAAGTCGCTTTGCATGATGACCCATGATCCATGATGACTGTCAGAACCCCAGCGACCTAGTTTCCTATCAGCCTTTAAGCGCTTCTCAACAGAAATGGCTTACGACCATTAGGCTTTTGGATTTGGCTTATTACGGGTACTACACAGCACCTTAGAAAAATGTAGCACAAAAGCTTGACAAACTACATCCTGAACCCTAAAGGGGAGTCAGAGAAGACCCTTAATCTCGATGCTGCTATTTAAGGTCTATTGTCGAGGTCTCTACCCTAGGCCTTCAAATCAAAAGGGTCCCACTGCACTTCAGGTTCTGTTGCGGCCGCCTCCTCTCGAGGCCTGTCCTCCATTCCTTGCTATCTCTTGGGTTCTCTCAGCACCTGCACGAAGCGGATGAGGGTTTGGGGTTTAGGGTTTAGGGTTTAGGGTTTAGGGTTTAGGGTTTAGGGGCCACATCGATGAGAATACTTCGGAAAGTGGGCCGGTCCGCTTCGACTAGAGCAGTCCAAGCCCAGTTGCCGCCGGCTTCTTCGAGACCCTCTCTCTGCACACTGCTGTGGGCATTCCGAGGCTGCCAGATCTCCTTACCCATAGGCCTCATAGTAGTTCCTTTTGGGGTTCATATTTAGAATCCTCTAAGGTAATCCCTTACCCATAGGCCCCATAGCAGTTCCTTTCTAATTTTTGGGGCTCATATTTAGAATACTATAAGGTAATCCCAAAAAGGAACTACTATGGGGCCTATGGGTAAAGCCTGACCTTCCCTCGGCTTCCGCGGTACGTGGCAAAAGGGGGGTTGCGCTGCCAAGTCAGCAAAGCCGATCATGTCAGGAAGGCAAGGGTTTAGGGTTTAGGGTTTAGGGTTTAGGGTTCAGGGTTTGGGGTTAACTTGCAGCGACCTAAACACTCTACAGCTTTGGCCACCAAGAAACCAGCCGTTCCCCATCCACCAAAAAACCTGCGGCCCGCACCCAAAACCGTCTTTGTTTTCGGTTTTTCCACAAAGAGTAACTAGGGTACCTACCACCCTGAGGCATGAACTGAGCCTCTGACAACATCCGAAACCCTAAATCCTGAGCCCTGAACCCTAAACCCTAAACCCCTAAACCCCTAAACCCTAAACCCTAAACCCTAAACCCTAAACCCCTAAACCCTAAACCCTACATCTCTAGACTCTAGACATGACAGTACACCCTAAGCCCCCAATCCTTAATTTTGTCTATTCCCTATATCCTGGATCCTAAATCCTAAACTCCAGATCCTACAGTAAACCCTGAGGCCCAAATCTTGAATCCTGATTCCGAAACTCTAAACCCTGAATCCTAGACCCACAAAAGAACCCACCTTGGTAGGGCTCCTTCTTATGATTTCCTTACACAAGTCCGTAAAAAGGGCTAGGCTCTTTGGGGTCTAGGTATATACAAGAGAACCTGAAAGAAACTCCCTGAACCCCCGAATCGGGTCCCGGAGGTTGCCCTTCCATCCTCCTGAGGGGTGGAAGTGTCCCGCAAAGACCTGGCAGAGAGCTGCGGGGGTGTTGGGGTTTAGGGGTTTTGGGGTTTTAGGGTTTTGGGGGTTTAGGGGTTTTGGGGGGTTAGGTGTTAGGGTTTTTGGGGGTTTAGGGTTTCGGGGTTTAGGTGCTTAGGGGTTTTGGGGTTTTAGGGGTTTTGGGGTTTTAGGGGTTAGGGGTTTAGGGGTTTTGGGGTTTAGGGGTTTAGGGGTTCAGGGGTTTAGGGGTTTCGGGTTTAGGGTTCACGGTTTTGGGTGACGGAAGCTGTTGACATCGTTACTGCAGGGCCTTACTAATTAAAGTAGGGTTGGGGGATATATTATGCTAGAATTCTAATAAGGAGCCCCGTATAGGCATTTTTTAAGCCTCTCTGTTGTTGCCATCTTGGTTGCCTGCACGGCTCCATGCACTTACCTAAACTACGAACAGCCCCAAGCTAAGTACAGGCCGTCCCCTTGGGCTCCTTATGACAGGTAGCTACACTAAACCCCAAAACCACACCCAAAAAAACAAACATCCCTAAACCCTAAAACCCCAAACGCCTCAAACCCAATAGTACCCTGAAAGGTACCCTTCAAGGAACCCTAAACCCTTAAAGGTACCCTTGAAGGAACCCCGAGACTCTCCAGCAGCTGGAACCACCAACAGTTGCAGCGCAAACCAACAATATAGAGGCCTTAATAATTAGAATATGGTTTTGTGGAGGTATATTATATACCATAATTTAAAAAAGGAACCCCCAACGCAGTAAACCCTAAACCCTAAACCCTAAACAGGCCCTTACATCAGAAACATCAAAGACACAGCAAACCCAAGCGCCGCAATAGTCCGAGGTGCCGCAATAGTCCGAGAGCCAGCGACAGTCTCCGCGAAGTAGTGATAGCGCTCCAACTGAGAAGGAAGGACTGTAATTTGGGGTTTAGGGTTTTAGGGTTTAGGGTTTAGGGTTTAGGGGGTTTGGAAAGATTGGGTTCAAAATCTGCGGTGGGGTCTTGGGCTTTCTAGTTTGGTGGGTGGAGTTGCAAAGGCAGCTTACGACACACCAACCTCTGCCACAAGTCCACCGGCAATTTCAAACAGCAATTTGCAGCGCCGAACAAAAGTCCGTCTGTTCGTATGTACATATGTATATATATATATATATACGAGGACCCAGGATGAGTCAGGCCACGACGGATGCTCGTAGCCTACACTTGGCAACAAACACCCGCGCACTGGCCAAGGTCCGAAGAGAGAACACCACCATCCGAAGCTTCGACCCAAAGCCCTGATAATAGCCCTGACTCCCACGAAAAAAGGTCTAAAGTTACGTAGGACGGTCGAAGTGCTCTTAACCCAACCTAGGACCCAACAACCTTAAACTTTGCTGGATTTGTCGGTAGATTGTGCAGAGTTCGGGTAACCCTCGACCTTGCGGGCCTTCTTGCAATGATCCCCGAAAACAAACAAGGCAAGCCCCAACTTCTTGAAACACCCCCCCCTTCCCAACAAAAGAGACAATTGTGCAAGAATTCGGGGCGACACTTTCCATAAATCCGCCCAGCTGGGTTTAGTCTTGGCGGTTCTTTGCAAAATGATGTAGGAACTGCAGGCGGCAGACTTTTCCAAACTTTGCGAACCCCCAAACCGACTATCCAACCCTTTTCCCCCTGGCACCATGTAAGAAATCCTTACTGAAACCGTTGATTCACGCCCATGAGACCCAATGTGACAACGAGGGCACCCCTACATATGTTAAACCATAAACCCAAACGTCTTCGGGGCCGGACGATCATCATGGGATACTATTCCTAACCTAACTCAAACCTAAACCAGAAACCCCCACAACTGATACGCCCTGAACTACTACAAGCTTGGGGAATTAGTTTTGGGGTTTGAATAGATAGGAATGATGCCCTCTTATAGATAGCCTCAACATAATCATACCATTAGCACCCCGAAGGATTCGTTCCATCATGCGCCGCAATTTGCAAGTTTACGGGTTTAGTGTTCACGGTTTGGGGCTTTGGGAATTAAGAGCTCCTTCAAATGGATCTATAGGGTTCCTTTGAGGGCTGGTGTAAAGTGACCTATAGGGTTTCCTTTAAAGGGCTCCGAAAGTTGGCTTCCTTTTGGGGTGTAGGCTTTAGGGTTTAGGGTTTAGGGTTTAGGGCTTTTGGGGTTTGGGGCACCTTGACTTTCCAGGATTCCACCACGGTCCGGGCCCCTTGGTTCGGGACATGATTCGTATGCAGATGACCTTTGGGACGCCCGAAACCCTAACATCATCCATAGTTGGGTTAGGGGTTGAGGCCACATCCCCGGATTATAACCCGTAGTATAGACGCCTGGATAATGACCAATGTTACTGCTCGGGCTTCTTATTACAAGTATACTGTAAAGCAGCCCAAAACCCTATTCCAATTATTAAAGCCCTGAAGTAGTCGTCTTAGATAGGGGTTGTATTTAGGAACGAAAAACCAGGATTGCCACCTGCGGAGAGTGCGTGAACGAAGCAAAATTGCCGTCGATATCGTGGATGAGCAGAACCTCCAGTAGCCCTTTAAGCTTTAAGTCCCAAAGCCCGAACCCCTTTAAACCCTAAGCCCAAACGCTTTGTGGAATTTTAAGGCCTGGGGTGGAAGGCTCAGGCTCCCGGGATCCGGAGCTAGGCTTCAGGGCTTGGGCTTTAAGGCTTTGGGCTCTCGGATTTTTGGGCTGTAGATTCATAGAGCCCATAAGGCTTTTATGAAGAGCCGTCGGTTCCGGGGTTTGCAACCTAAACCAAGCTATCTCGAATCCGAGAGCTGGGGGGTGCAGTAGGGCTCGCGGTTTAGGGTTTCAGGCCTTGAAGCTAATGATTGCGGCTGATTAAGGTTAGTGTAGGGGGTTTTCGGGTGGGGTTTAGGGTTTAGGGTTTAGGGTTTAGGGTTTAGGGTAGGCAACGAGCAGAAGTGATCCAGCAAGTAGGCTGAGCTTTTTGAGATCGTGCCCCCCGGGCAGCTGGTTCGAAGATGATGCTTGATGTGTAGGGTTTAGGGTTTAGGGTTTACGGTTTAGGGTTCAGGGTTTAGGGTTTAGGATGTCGCTGTGTGCGGAAGATCGACTCTTCTAGGTGCAAGCATGGCGTCTGAACCTGAAAGTTACAGGTAGCTCGCGTGATGCTAGCCGTGACATGAATACCGACTTGGGGGTTCTTGGGGTTTAGGGTTTAGGGTTTAGGGTTTAGGGTTTAGGGTTCTTGAGAGGAGACGTGAATGTTACATCCAGGACCCCTAAACCCGCTCTCCACCCACCCATGCTGAGGGCCATTAGTTCCCAGGGTTCTTTGTGGGAAAAGTGCTTCAGGCTGCAAGGGTTCGAGCTCGGAGCTCAAGGCTTAAATTGATGCATGTTCGAGGCTAGAGAATGACACCTCAACTCTAAACTTTGCCTTTAGCCTATAGTCTCGCTTGTAGTTCGTTTTTAGGGCTGCCTTCCAGGATCCTTAAATGTAAAATCGGTGAAACGAAGAATACCTACAATGGAGACTATAGGCACACCGTAGGATGCCGTGACTTCGTTCTTGCTGAGGGATTCCTTTAAGCTGCCACAATGAAGAAACCACATTATTTACTATAGATCCCTATTCTGGTAATCGAACTTGCATTAAAAACTCTAAACCCCTAAACCCAAAACCCCTAAAAACTCTAAACCCTAAACCCAAAACCCCTAAACTCTAAACCCCTAAACCCAAAACCCCTAAAAACTCTAAACCCAAAACCCATAAAAACTCTAAACCCCTAAACCCAAAACCCCTAAACTCAAAACCCAAAACCCTAAACCGCTGCAGACTGAGCGCGACAACCCTCAGTTCACCAAGCCCCTGGCCAAATAGTCCTGGGTGCGTTCGGCTTCCGCCACTTCATCCACCAGGAACCTCGGGCTTAGGGTTTTGGGCTTAGGCATTTGGGTTTAGGGTTTAGGCTTTGGGGTTTAGGGTTTGGGCTTTGGGGCTTAGGGTTTTGGGTAGGATTGCAGCGTCATAGCACCCTAAGCGCTACACCCTGAACCTGAAACGTCTAGTCTCGGAAAGGAAACTCACGGAGATCAGAATCGCTAACTGGCACAGGGGCCTTGATTCTTAGAATAAGCGGGCGTGGTGGATTTTCTAGTACGATAGTACTAATTATGAAGTGGTGCTCTTCAACCCTAAACCCTAAACCCTAAAGCCATTTTCCGACCTCCATGTCATTCTCTGGGAGACCCACCCCGGAAGTACTGTACATGCTGCAAAAGCCCTAAACCCTAAACCCAAGGGGGGGGGGAGTCGACACCCTGAACCCTAAACCCCACACCCTAAAACCCTGAAGCCCTAAACCGTGGGTTTAGGGTTTAGGGTTTAGGGAACCCTAAACCCTAAACCCTGAAAACCCCTAAACCCCAAATCCAAAACCCTCAACCCAAAACCCTAAAACCCTAAGCCCTACACTCCGTTTGCTTTTGTAGCCCCCCCCGAGAATCCGTGGCAACGTAAGGTTTAGATCATACGGAGGGGTTTAGGGGTTTAGGGTTTAGGGGTTTAGGGTTTTGGGTTTTAGGGCTTAGGGGTTTCAGGGTTCAAGGTTTAGAGGTTTAGGGTTAGGGGTTTAGAGTTTAGGGTTTAGGGGCCTGGAAAATGAGACTAAGGTTGTTGAGTGGTTGTTGTCGTCATTACCCATAGGTTCCATTGTATATAGTTCCTTGTGGGGGGGTTACTTTATAGGATCCTAGACATAAACCACAAGAAGCAACTACCATGGAGCCTATGGGCATAATTATGAATATATGAAGAACCCAAGGAGTAATGTTGGTGATTTGCAACCCCTAAATTAGGGGCTCCTTCTGAGAACTACACCTGCTTATCTTTACGGGTTAAACCCAGGCTCTTCGATCAGAAACTCGGATGCTCTCTTCGCCCAGCTTGGAGGCGCGACAACCTATGTCTCAAGCTCCAAGCCCGAAACCCTAAACCCTAAACCAATTTTGAAGAGCTCATAGCTCCGGCCCACACTCCGGTTCCGAAGCCTTACCTGTAGTCTCCATTGTAATTCCTCTTTGGGGTTTACCTTAGAGGATCCTTCATATACAAGCTGCTAACAACAAAGAAGGAACTACAATGAAGACTAGAGGCAGAATCGAAGCCGTAGAAAGCCCCAGATCCTAAATCCCCTAATAAAACACAAATCCGAGACCCAGAAACATGTTCATCCAGACAAAACCCAGAGAACCCGGAGCCGGATAAGTGTGTGCATGATTGGGTTTTAGGGGTTTAGGGTTTAGGGTTTAGGGGTTTAGGGGTTTAGGGGTTTAGGGGTTTAGGGGTTTAGGGTTTAGGGTTTTAGGGTTTAGGGTTTAGGGTTTCGGTTTGCTGCTTGGGCTTGAACATCTCGGGGACTTCTTCTTGGAGCGCTGTCGGGCTTCAAGCACTTCGCGATTGTTGGGGCTGGCACTCTTTTGACTTGGTAACAAGCAAGTACCTATAGTCTCCATTGTAGTTCCTTTTGGGGGATACCTTATAAAATCCTGAATATATAACTGGTTAAACCAAAAAAAGGAACTACAATGGAGACTATAGGTAGGGCCAGGATGGGATATGGGAACCACTATAGACTATAGGGGACGGCGGGGCTGGTTCTAAGCAGGTTTGCTTGGTTACAGAAGCCACACAGAAGACCCTAAACCCAAAACATCCCTCAACGTCGACGGCCCTATCTGATTCTTGAAACTAGACCTGCTCTTCCCAAAGCTCCCGCGGGAGATTCAACTTCTGGACTGTACACGTCTCCCCCGATCATTCCGGCAGGCTTTAGAAAGAACTCTAAGCCCAGAAGCCCTGAGCCCGTAGTATAGGAATAGGGCTTTTGGCGGCGTATTATACTGTACTTCTAGAAAGGATCCCTGCAGAATGCTACTGGTACATATTCAAGCTTCTAGCCTTGCGGACATGTGAGCCATATGTCAACTTTGCCTTTATGCAAGCAAAATGGCAAAGTCCTGTGCCATGAAGCTACAGGTCAACGCTGGCTCCTAGCTTGCATGTGAGCGCTAGAATTATATAAACAACTATGTGTACGAATCAACATGTGTGTACACACATGAACACGAACGCATGTATCTCTGTCAGTAGCTGTTTAGAGACATGTTTGGCCTTTGGTATGCTGGGTACCTACAAACATGACCACTGTGCATGCCACCCTCGAGGGTCGTCCTGCAAGCTGAGGCGAGGCGCCCAAGACCAAACCCTCAAATTTTAGGGTTTAGGGTTTAGGGTTTAGAGTTTAGGTGTTTAGGGTTTAGGGCCTCAAACGCCACCGGGCATCATGAATTTTTCCGGTACGCAGTCAGGCTTCCCAGCACTCTAGGAAAGCCCTCACCAAGAAAGCAAAGGGCGCGAGAGCTGTGGCGTACTTTACGATGACCTCGTGCCTAAAGCTGTTGGCATGTTGCGCCACAATCTGCTGAACCTCACGCTGGCTCTCGAAGCTTACATGGTTGGGCTCGAGGGCGACAAGCCTTGACAACAGTTCACGTCCTCCTAACAGCTTCCTGATCGAATTCCACGAGTGCTCTCTGTGACCGAGCAGGCACAGAATAGCAGCCATCACGTCCAGCAGCATCTCAGCTGGCTTGATTATAGACTTGAGGTCTTGCAGCTGAGTGCGCTTGACGTTAGAAACTGCCGTGCGAGCAGCCTGCAACCCAGAGGCGGCCGCTTCTGACAAAGTGCGACGAATCACGGCCAAAGAAACATCCTCCTGAAGGACATCCGTTGAAGGTAGGGGAGAGCCCTCGAACAGCAAGGTGGGGCGAACGTTATCGCAGAACTTGGCGGCCAGATGACACTGGAGGTCGCCCACGCGACATGGTCCTTCCTGCTGAAGCTCAGACAGTAGATCCCCGTTCCTGACTTCATGGGAAAAAGTACTTTACGTTGAGGGTTTAGGCATGCCACTTAGGCCTTTAAAGTAGGGTTGCAGCAAGGCAGTTGCAGCCTACTGCTGACACTTTGCCGCACAGCTTTTCTTGGGACTGTGGTATTCCTAAATTACGAAACATGTCCCCTAGACCGCAAAACAACGTACCCCGATTCCACTAAACCGCAATCCCTAAACCCGAACCGGTCCACAGCCGTCTCTAAACCAGATCCTCAAACCTAAGTTTGAAAGAAGAAGAATGCCTTGTGACCATAATCCTTACACTCGTCAAAACTGGCTTCCTCTGGAAATCTAAGTTTCAACGCGCTCCGGAACTCAACACGGAAGGAGCGATTCTCGGCAGGGGAACGAGTCGGCTGGTGCGGCTCCATGTCCCGCACGACAAGACTGTCCACGATTGAGGGTTTGCTTGGTGGGGTCTGCCGGGTTCGACGGTTTAGGCTTCCTCCAAATCTGGGAGACTAAGCAAACCTTGGCAGGGTTATGGACCTTCTATGGAGTTAGCAACGCGGCGCGGAAACAGCAGCTACCACAACCACAACCAGGAAGGCTAATCGAAGTCTCGGATATGATGTCTTGGGACGAGCAGAGTACCTGCTACCTACTCGGAAATACTCATGAATTCACGAATTTGGGATTCAAAGCGTCGAGCTGCCAGTCTCGACGAGGATTTTGCTTAGGAAAGCCTCCGGCCCGATGTCTTAAACATACACCCGTGAGCCCTAAAGCCCATACCGATGATTATTGCGGTAACCTGCACCTGCACCCCTGGCTCGATATGTAGATGGCTGAGACAGCTCTTGGGGCTGCATGTTTGCATTCTTGAAGGCTTGAGCCTGAGGGGTTCGAGTACTCAATCCTGCACCCGTTTACAGGGATTGGAGGTTTAGGGTTTATATGGTTTACGGCTTTAGGGTTTTTGTGAAGGAGTTAAGGGGCTTAGGGCCTTTATGGCCTAAGTATACAGTGTTGGGTTACCCGCACCACTGGAGGAGGGAGGTTGTCAGGCTAAGGCTCGAAGGGCTTGACGTGTCTTGAGAATCGAAAGCTTTGTTGTAGTCGTTGCTGTACCCATAGGCTCCATTACAGTGCCTTGTTGTGGTATATATTGCGGATCCTATAAGGTAATCCCAAAGAGGAGCTATCATGGGTATTTGGATATACAAAACACCAGATTTCAAATGTCTTCAACAGGGGTTTCGGGGCTCGAGGGTCCTGAAGCCTGATGTGTAAGAGATTATCATAAGGAAGCCATATCTATTCACTATAGATCTCTCTAGTCCACTACAGATCTCTGCTATGCTAACTTCCTAGCAACTTCCCAGCTTGTGAAGCCCTAAACCCTAAACCCTAAACCCTAAACCCTAAACCCTAAACTGGAGGTTTACTCTGATGGACTGTCGGGATCGTCCTGGGCCTTGTAGTTGTGTGCTTGAGATTTACGGGCACCCTAAACCCTAAACCTCAAAGAGACAAGTAGTCCTAAATTCCGAAGCTCCCCACCCCCTCAGACCAGAAGCTCTGTTCATGACGATGCCGATACATGGGTTTAGGGTTTATTTCGGGGTTTGGGGTTTAGGCTTTATTTAGGGTTTAGGGTTAGTGTTTATTCAGGGGCTTAGGGTTTAGTGTTGATTTAGGGGTTTAGGGTTTAGGGTTGCTAAACTCCGAAGCTGTAACCGTGATGATGGGGAGAGGCAACAACTTGTACGGGTCTGGACGACTATAGTTGGAATATCCCGTATAGTCCCAATAGGATCATGGAAAGATCATCGTACACAAGATATTCCCAAACCCCTTTTCAAAATATGCAGGCGTC
Source organism: Symbiodinium sp. CCMP2456 (assembly GCA_905221635.1). NCBI lineage: Eukaryota > Dinophyceae > Suessiales > Symbiodiniaceae > Symbiodinium > Symbiodinium sp. CCMP2456. The sequence goes on along the minus strand of CAJNDV010031155.1, from coordinate 33,643 downwards.
TACCCTAAACCCGTAAACCCCTAAACCCTGAATCCTAAACCCTAAACCCTGCAACACAAGGTGGGGTTTGGCATTTTTGAAGCTTTGGGCCAAACGGCTGCTTGTACAAAACTAAGGGATGGTCTAAGGTGCCGGGCTCAGGGCTTAGTGCGTCTAAGGCCTCGGGTAGATGCCTAAAAGGAGTGTGGGTTTAGGATTTACGGGTCTAGGCCTTAGGGTCTTTCGGGCTTAAGGGCCCGAAAACCCTAACGGCCCTAACGTAATCAGGCATCGAACTTCTTCCGCTCGCAGTCACGCTTTCCAGCACACTAAGAACGCCCTCACCAAGGTCGCGAAAGGAGCGAGAGCTATGGAGCAATGACGGATGACCTCGTCCTTGAAGCAGTTGTAGTGGCGATGCACAATCTCTTGCACGGCGAGCTGACTGTCGAAGCTCACTTGGTGTGGCTCGAGGGCGATCAGCCTCGAGACGATTCCTCTCTGAGACAGGAACTTTTTCATCGACACCCAGTTGTGCTCTCTTAGATGGAGCAGGCTCATGGTCGCGGCCAGTACGTGGTGCATTGGTTCAGGCGGCATTCTTAGATCTTTGACGAGTTGGAGGTGCTCTGCCCTTACATGGGACATGGCTGCGCGACCCGCGTTAAGGCAGGCTTGCTCTTCTTCCGGCAAAGTGCGACGAATCACGGCCAAAGAAACATCCTCCTGAAGGACATCCGTTGAAGGTAGGGGAGAGCCCTCGAACAGCAAGGTGGGGCGAACGTTATCGCAGAACTTGGCGGCCAGATGACACTGGAGATCGGCCACACGACATGGTCCTTCCTGCTGAAGCTCAGACAGTAGATCCCCATTCCTGACTTAACGGAGCAAGGTAGTGCAAAGTAGGGTTATGAGGAGGGCAGCTACATTTAGCAATACTTGCGAATGCAATGCAAGCACTTGATGGCACTTGTTGCGCTATTCGCATCCTGAGACTTGAAGTATTCGTCCAGCAACCTACGACCATCAAGGTATTTTCGGGGTCTAAAACACGGCTAAACATAATGCTCAACTCAACCCACCACTCCTACTGTAGGGGCCTTAATCATTAGACTAGGGCTTTGGGCCCATTGTACTGTAGTTACAATACGGACCACCCCCCCTCAAAAAAAATAATAATAATAATCAAAACGAAAAAATACAACAATATATATATATATATGTATGTGTATATATATATATATGTATATCGTATTGGTAGTTATTTAGGCCCCTACACTACCGGACCCTGATACTGAAACCTAATCCATCGACCCTGTGCTTCGTGAACACAAACTCTGACCTGACATTCTTAACACTTTAACACACCTGAGGTGTTTAGGGTTTAAGGTTTAGGGTTCAGGGCTTAAAACTTAGGGCTTAAGGTTTAGGGTTTAGGGTTTAAGATTTAGGGCTTAAGGTTTGGGGTTTAGGGTTTAAGATTTAGGGCTTCGGGTATAGGGGTTAGGGTTTAGGGTGTAGGGCTCAGGGTTCAGACGGTTTCCTTAAACCCCAAAGCCTAAACCCACACTCGGACATCTGAGTTTCAAGGCACTCCGGAGCTCAACGCGGATGGGTCGATTTGCTGCAGCAGCAGCACCAGCTGCAGCTGCATCGGAAGGAGTCGAATCCATGGCTCCATCTGTTTCTCTCATGACAAGGGTTTCGGGGTTTAGGGTTTGAAGTATATAGGGGTTCATAGGGGTTTTGGGTTTAGGGGTTTAGGTTTAGGGTTTAAATAGGGGTTTAGGCTGTTTAGGGTTCAGGATGTGTAGGGATGAAGGGTTTGAAGGCTTAGAGACCAACCTCCTGGGCTCAGGCTGTATCAACAGCCAACAGAACTCGCTTCGTGGCAGGCCTCCATATGGGTGCTTGTCAAAAGGTCCCATTATAATACGGCACCTATTATTTAGGGCACCCCAAAACAAACCACAATTTTGACAACTCCCCATATCTGAGTTCCATCTTCGAGCTTTTAGTACACTCATGTAGGAACCTGATTAAGAAACCCTGGGCTTTTATTAGGGTGTTCAAAAGGAGCCGTAATGCATTGGAGCTATAGGGCCGGAGTTTCTTAATCAGGATCCTACATCAAGGCCGTACGGAAAACACCCTAAACCTTAAACCCTAA
>CAJNDV010031154.1:13524-42443 GCA_905221635.1 Symbiodinium sp. CCMP2456 | reverse complement strand
CGAAAAGACCATGGCCGAGAAGGGCCTTCCCCCCTTGCAAGCGCTCCGCGTCCCAACATCCGTCCCCAAAAGCTTATCCAAAAGTGCAGGCAAACCTCGGTTGACTTGTCTGAGGAGCTCGCTCCACACGGAAAGGGCAGTGGAGCTACCTGTCAGAGCTGTGTCACCTGCGTCTGCAGTTTTTCAGAAAGGCTTGTAGGGACTGAGTCATCGCTGCAGAGCACAAGGTCGACAAGTGCTTTCTTTCGCAGAATCAGTTCGTCACACGCCTCACCTGCCTGTGGACGAATACATGACGCAAGGGTTGTTGTCAGCAGGAATCGACCCGGTTTTGGCTCACAGCTTTGAGACGCATTGGGAATGCCTTCCAGCCGTCCACGAGGCGGAGGCAGGGCGGAGCCAGGGCCAGGAACATTGAAGAAGAGAGGTGGCAGAGGTTTTGGAACGGTTTTCAAAATAGGCCTCCAACGCAAGAGAACAAGCGCATCAGCACATCTTCATGGATTCATCATGAATCATTCAGGGTTGTTTGACTCTTTCCAGGCAGTGACTGGCCTGCATGGCAGCTTCAGGCCGGTCTTGTGCGGAAGCTCACCTGTCGCAAGCTTTCCTGCCAACCTACTACCTGCTTGTAGTGCCCAGGCTCCACAGTTCCTGGGTCAGCGAGGCTCCGCCCCGTAACTGCTTGCATGCTACGGAACGGGCAGAATCCGTGGCAATTCGCGCAGACCCCGAGCTCAAGTGGTTCCAGCCACAGCACCGTGTTGGCTTCTCAGCCAACTTGTGAGCATTCTGGCAGCTGAAATGCATGGTAGGTGTTCAATGCTCGACCCTGCTTCTGTGTCCGATGGTATGGTCGCCGGAAGTGGAGCCCGATGTCGTGGGAATCGCATCTCGCCGCCGCCCAGAGACCGTGGCAACAAAGATATCGTCCGTCGCACGTGCCGACAGGGCATTTTGTGCATCGCATCTCCCCAAGGTGCGTCGGGCTATGGGCGAACCCTTCGCAGCGTTCTCAGATCGCTGTTGGCAGTCATTGATCCGCGAATCTCCTCTGACAGAGCTGTTTCTACGGGCGTCTTCTTGTTGAAAGGTTGGTTTCAAGGTTCCTGTTACCGTATCATTGTGCATGGACTTGATGGTTGAAGATGTAGCTGCTGTTAGACTTCAGATAACAGCAGGAAGGGCGATTGTCGAAAAGACAAAATTAAAGAAGCGCCTTCTGTAGGCCTGGCGCAGAACGGCTCAGCCCAACCAGTTGCAGCGGGCCCGGATATTGCTTAACGGAGCCAGAGCAATAATACTAGTGACTAGTGGATAGTAGCGGGAAACATCACTCGAATATTGGTTCCTGACTTAGAGCAATTAGATTGGAGCTGATCGTGACTCGCCTGTTCAGAGTAAGAGCAAGAAGTGGCGAGACTAGTAATTTGCAATGATATCACCGATGCCACCAGAGGTATCCCTGATATGGGTCAGAGCCATAGTGGCACCAATGCTACTTGGAGCATATGACTCAACGACAATGCTAGGGATAATAATGACGAGGTGATGAACGGCAGAACAGCGGATCATGGCAAGCTCGGAGACCACCGTAGACAACCATAGGACAGCTGACTTGACTGTCAAGTCCTATCAGACCGCAAGTATCGCAATACTTCTGGTAGGAAAATTCAGAACTATGCAGTCGTCACAACTTGAACTGCCAGTACGTGCCAGTACGCACCCCAGCAAGCCTTTCCACGTTTCTGCTCGCGTTGTGAAATCCAAATCCGGACACAGGGGATTTTACCACGCATGGGTTGCCCTGCTTTTCTGTGCCGCTATGCCAGCTTGCTACAACCATAATTCCATAATTTAGTGCTGATATCGACAAGCTCTTCGAATATGAGTGTGGCTTGCCGGTCCGCCCGGCCAAGGTCGGTTCGGTCGCACTAGAGGCAAGCATGCTTCTGGATCACAAGACGCTTTGTTGAAATGACGTTTGCGCAGCATGGGGTCTTCCAGCGGCGCAACAATGAAATACAGCTGCTGCCGCTTCGGTGATCTAGGTACTCTGGTACCCTTGCATGAACGTGTGGATGCCAGGGATCCCAAGCTCCAGTGGTCCGCACCTCTGCAGGGCCGAGGAGGAGGCGGGTCATGCCACGGCCTGCCGTCTACGAGTCAAGACAGCAAGGGTACTTCGGCTTTTGGATTCCTCATGTTACTCCACATGTTGAGAAACGGCTTCGCCCAAATTGCGTTGAGGTGGAGTCCCATCAGGTGATAGCCTTCCGACTTCCCAGCGACATAGGGCTGGACCAGACGTGCCTTAGTTGGGGCTGCACCTCCCTGCATCTGAGAGCCCGATGTAATCAGACGAACCCATGCTCTCCTCCTAGCAGTTCCCTGGTTTGGCCGTTTCCTTTGCAGCCATCTCGGCTCCGATGCGAACCGGGCCCTGTCTGCGCAGTCCAGCCGGGCTCGGCGCTGTCCTCTCCAAGAGCTCCTGGACAAATCTGGTCCAGCTCGCTGTGAGTTTGTAGGCAACTGTTGTGGGAAGACGGCACAATGCTACTAGTAGCACCGAATATCACTTTATCTTCTGCTCGGACATGCAAAGAAGCAGTGCAGGGTTGTTTGATCCTGCTGCTGCGTTTTTGTTACTTGCAGTAAACCTGTGCCGAAACTGATAAGGAGGCAGCCAGCCTTTGCCCTTCATATTCCCCACATCAGACGAAGTTCCACGAGAAGGCAGGGGACTTGTTGCGGTCCTGCCTGAAAGGCACAGGAAACCGACGATCCCAAATCCATGTTTCTTGTCGAGGCGCCGGTTAGCTGAGATCCAATGCGCAGCTTGGCAGCAACAGTAGTTGGTGGTCCCGCAGCATCATAGTAAGTAGAACCTCGGACAGTAGCCTGGAAGCAGTGCAATACTGTATGAGACCTGCCAGCACGCATACATCCTTTTCACGTAGCTTTGGTGGCTACCTGCCTGCCGCAGCCTTCTTGTCGGCAAAGATTGAAATTGAATTCCAGAATTTCTCGACACAAGGCTGTGGCCCGTGGCTCTGGGCGTCGATCCGAGACTAATGCACCGATAGGCTACGGCTTACCACAGCAAAGGCGACGATGTAACTGCAAAGGTGAAACTATGTCGTTTAGGTCACACTCGGCATTTTGATCGACGGCTGCCGGCCGTGGCCTGCTGCAATCGACGATGAAAGATAGGACTGGCATGCGACGCTGCCGGTCAGCAATCCCCTGTGCAGCGTTGGCATGGGTACTGTGCTTCTCATGCTTCATGGTGCTGTCGCCGACAAGCTTCATCGCTCCACAAAAAAGCCGCTCTGCACTGGAACCAAGTGCTGGGCTGGCAGCTGCAGCCGCAGGGGCTGCTTTTGAAGCTGGCACGAGTCCAGCTATGGCTCAGCAAGAGACATTTGCTCTTCTTGGCAAGAGCTCGGCTGACCTGTTCCCGCTTTCGAACTTGAGCATCTTGACTTGGCTCTTGTTGATCGTCGCCCCAGGTTGGGAGTACACGAAATCAGCTGCACTTGTCGCTCCCGTCATTAACGCCGTGATGTACGTGATCGTTGTCACATTCTTGATTACACATCCACCTCCAGATGCACCAGCAGTGGACTTCGGCAGTCTGAGCTTCATTGTCACCGCTTTCCAAAATCCCGACGGTGTCTTTGCTGGTTGGTTGCACTACTGCGTCTTTGATCCCTTGGTGGGGCTCGGCGAGGTGCTCGACAGCCAACAGAACAAAGTGCCACACGCCTTGGTCGCACCATGCCTGAAACAGCGAACAGCAGCGCCGAGCAGCCCAGGAGCCCAGAGCCTTAAAAGTTTCCTCCCGCCCTGACCGCCACCCCAAGTTGACTGCTTCGCAAGGTACCCTGCCTCATCCTGACTCTGCTGTTTGGGCCGATGGGTTTTCTGCTCTATTTGGCCGTCCGAACTGTCACTCTGGCTTCGCGCCCTGCAGCCAGCGAAGCATGAGAAACTCTCGCCTGGTGGTCTGAGAGGCGCATCGCTAGGCTGACAGCACCTCCACATTGGGGTTCTATGAATGCCGACAGCAGTCTTGCTGCAAAAGCCTCACGGTCAGGGCACGGTTTGAGGATTTCAGCAGGCGGGAGCAAGATCCGCCAACATGACGTACAAGCCAAGGTCTGAATGGTCTGCTTGTCATCATCGCAGTCGTCACATGCTTCGCACCTCTCCGTGCCCCAAGCAGAGTTTTCCCGTGTCGGTGTTGCAGCTCAACAGTTGGCTTTAGTATGGTACTGATGGCAGGTGCGCACATTGCGCGCGAAAATCCTGGCAGACGAGGCGGCTGCAGGGTCTGCAATTTCATCGGAGAGCTTTTGGTTGGCCGTGCAGGACGAAGCCAGTACATTCCAAGACACTTGACCTAAACGATTTTTCGACCTCCCTTCTCCCTGTGCTGGCAGCCAAAACTTAACGGCTGGTAAGATGAAGCAAGAGTAGCACGGAGGCCGCCTAAATGTAGCGTTGACGATTGCAGGTGTCCAACCTGAGCAACACCACCTATCACCGGAGGCAAAGTCAGTGCTAAGAAAGTTAAAACATGACTGCGTAGACTCGAATTGAGACATGGTGCCGTCAGCTCATGAACTGTGCCTGTGCCATTTCCTTTGCCACCAGAAGCTTCCATGAAAAACCGTGATAACGTGAATTAAGCTTTGCTTGAACGTGCTTCTGCCATCGAGGTGAAGGTTTCCCTCTCTGCATCCGGGACAGTGACAAGAGAGGAGTGCAAACCTGGGGAGAGCTCTCTGTTTTTTCTTGCGTGCACCACGGTTGTGTCGTCCTCGCGCACGCTGATGAAGTGCCCGGGTGGGGCAGAAAGAGCAGGAGGAGATTTTCATTGAACAGCGGCAGCAGCAGCAGCGGCAAAGCTACTGTTGATCATCGTATCGTTTTCGTGGTTGTCGTCGATGCAGCAGCAGACTGCAGCAACAGCAGCTGGAGGACCATGCGCAGTTACTGCAACAGTGGTACTGTACTCCCAGACACGAATGAGAATAAGCGACAACAAGTATAATGTGAATATAGAGTGGATTTGAGTGGGTGAGATAGGTGGCTGGTAAGCAAGCTGAGTTGAAAGTTGAAATAACATGAATTGGCAACCGAACGATGAGGAGCAGCGGCAACAAGTTTGGTATCGTCTTTCTTTGTGATCGGTTCTCCACGCACAGGAATTCAGCGGAGCACGAAGCAGCTTGATGCGGCGAGACTTGAATTATGATGACACAGTTCAGGCAGGGGAGCCCTTTATCTGCGTTCAATGGTGTCGGTGAGCGGGCACCAGAGCATGTAGCATGGAGAAGCTGCTGCAGCAGGATGAGGACGCTGGAGCTGCTGCGGGTGATCCAGATTCCGATGCAGAGTCAGACGAGGTTGCCGGAACGGAGGGGTGAAATTTGATGAAGCCCAGTCGATCTTGCCAAATTGCAGGCCGAAGACAACGATGATGCCAAGGCATCGATTGCTCGGAAAGGGGTTGGAAAACTGGCGATGTCTCGCCAAGGGTCTCTCTTGTTTTCTGACATGGGTCATGACAACAGCAATTGTTGGCAATCTTGGGGTTTCGACTAGAGTCTCTTTCTCGCAGGAACCAGCCGCTTGCGACAGTGGCGGTGAAACCACATATCGCAGTTGGGACCCCAGGTGCGGCGACAGCCTGTGAGTCAGAGGCTTTTTGGTAAGAGTTCTTTGTATTATTTAAATAATTAAAATAATTAATATAATAGAAATAATTAAAATGAGCTTGATTTCTTTTTCTGTCGTGCCAGAGCCGCGGAGACCGGCCGAAGTCTGCGACTCGAGTTCCGCCGAGGCCCTCGCAGCTTCCAGGTCGAAGCCCCAACTCAGGACTCGGCCTCAGATCAAACACAACAGGGGTTGCTGTAAGGGTTACTATAGTGAATGCTCTTAAGGTTACTATAATTAGTTATTTTTAGGGCTGCCGAAACGGCTGCTATAATGAATACTGTAAGGGTTAAATATTAGGCTTACTGTTACTATGTTACTATAAGGGTCACTGTTGTTATACGACAAGACAAGGCCCAGTATGAGCCCATACGAGGTGGGTGCTGGAAATCAGTGTATTTCGGAGCACTTGTTCACCGACAAAGTACAGAGCTTCTCAACCTCAACGGCAGTAAGTGCAGCAAATAAAGCAAAAGCGCGGGTCCCAAACGGGGTCTCAAGAAGGCAGATGCGCTGGTTCAACAGAACAAAACCGTGTGTCCGAAAACCATCCAACCAACAAAACACCAGGATTTCTGAATGCTAGTTGTTTCGGAATTGGACTAGTGGTTTTATGGTTTAGGGCTTGTGTGTCCAAGTGTTGCATGTCTTGTTGGTATTTCTTCGGGAGGCTGCCAAAATCATACTGTCCCTGCAGGGTTCCAGGTTTGTTCGCAAGGGTTTTCATGGAAATGCCGCCGTCTGTTGTTACCGTGCTTGTGTCCAAGATGGGACAGACAAACGTGGCTGGGACATCGACTAGGCTTGCCATCTTTGCTGAACTGTGTTGCTTGTAGTTTGCACTTTGGCCGTTCTCGTTTGTTGTTGTACTATTTGCTTTCGGTTTGGTTAGATACTTCTCCTGACACTTAGCCTGCAAGGGTTGCCGCAAGACTCGTGCATCACACGTGGAGGCACTGCAGCAGACCTTTCTGAACAGGTTCCTTTCACGCTGTCCCTGCGCATGCGGTGGACTGGGGACAATCCGCCGGACCTGACGCCAAATCCAGTTGCTCTTCAGCATCGAGGTGCCTCATTTGTTGTGGCCATTGCTTGCTGGAGGAACTTTGCATTGCAGAAGGCCTTGAAGCCTGTGTTTCGCAATTCACGCTGCCAAGTGAAGATCCAAGGCTTGTGTTATCTGCTGGACGATTGATCCGGACTGCGGCGGGCTGTCATTGATTCCTAGATGTGAAGCATTCAGCCACAGACAGGGCTAAGGAGATTTTCAGTCTACGGCTCGATACCGACACGTGTGCCATATCCGGTCGGTTTCCGACTCTGGCATTCCGTGCCAGCAACTCCCCGGTCAGAAGATCGCATGGGCAGGCAACTGGATGTTATCCTTCGCGTCAGCGATTCTATCACAAGACTCCGACACAAGGGCAGACGCTGGGCTAGGCTACTGACTGACTACCAAGAGGCGCGCAGCAACAAGAGCCAAACGCAACGTAAGGCCAGTTGCGCGCCACTAGTCCAGCTCTGTACCTTCGAGACAGGTAGGCTTTTCTGCATTGGGCAACGTGGTGGCTGAATGTCTCATGGAGCCTGATGGAGCAAAGCTGGCTTTGATTAAACGGTGTCCCACTACGGCCATCACGGAAACTTGCTTGATTGTGCGAGGACACTGCGCCAAGTACCAACAAAGAGCAGCATCTTGGCCTTGGTTCCGGCATGTTCGCCGCTGCAGAGCCGGATGTGGCACGACATGACATGCGCTGTGTGAGAGAGAGAGAGAGAGAGCGTGTGTGTCGCCCGTACACATGCGAGCATGCTGCACAGGACATGAAACCTACGTTCACAAAATAAATCTGCAGGTTCTCTGATTTGACGCTCTGACTAGACGGTGTGACAGGTTCTATCAAGGCTTGGATGGCCAGCCACCACGAATTGTCGCTTGGCAGCTGAGAATTCGGTTCCCGAAGCGTGTCTGACCAAGAGTCTTGACCTCGATGTGCGAGGCGCTCATGCGCATGGGGAACGTGCTCAACTACGCCACTTGTCTTCAATCCAGCTAATGCATGCCGAAGGATAACAAAATGCGACATGACAAGCATCATTCCGACTTCTGACGGATGTCGGAAAGCCTGATGCCATGCTCAGGAAGAGTACGGAGCCGATGGAGGTACCGGCACCGTCAACCTTTTCACCTCAGCGTCTTGTCCGTAACGACTTTAAGCATCGATGCTCGAACCATCCGCTGGGCTCCAGCCCTTGCTTTTAACGATGAACGATGCAATCGAATGTCGCTTGTTTGCCCAGCAAAGGGCAAGCAGCTCAACGACGGAGAGTACCACGAGGCCCGGAAGTGTTTGAACTTGTTCGAAGGCATGCAGAGTCACTGCGGCAGACTGAAGTGAATTCTTTGGTACTGAGAGGTCAGGTGCTGTCGACCATGTCTTCAAGTACCAAGAACTTCATGCATCACCAACCACTTCAGGTCGTCGTTGTTCGCGGGGAGTCGCGAATTACATTATGGACACCTGTCTGCAACCAGGATTCCATGCAACTGCCGTGTCATCTTTACAGTCACATGATCGTGGACACCGTTCAGGATTGATGGGCAGCCTGATTCCTTCATTAGCAGACAAGCAAAAGGTGCGGGGCTCACCATCTGTCAACTTCATGGCCAGGCGGAGCCTAACAGTCCAGGTATGAAATGATTAGATGATCTTGTTTCGAAGCCCCGACCACCGTGGGCTTTTTGTTTCCAGGCAACAACTTCCAAAATGCGGATCTGCCGGTGGGTGGCTGGGCAGCTACATGCAATTCCTCGTGCCAAAAGCAGCTTTTAGTGCAGCCAAGGCAAGCCAAATGCCATTACTGGCAAGGCCTCAACATCGAATGAGTACTTGCGGAAGTGCCCTTCAAGCATCGAGCTCGCTTTCCATGGACTTTTCTCATCTGCTGGAGCAGAAAAAGGTGCACTTGCACCTGTTTTGAGACGAGTGTCCTCTGAGGCAAGTGAAGAACACAGCCTCCTACAACAAGGCGCGGCTGGGCTGGGCCCATTTTCCCGGTGTATCATGGATCCGAAGCACAGTCAGGTGGACCCGAACAATGGCAAGTGGGCCTTGAAGGGGGAGGCCGGTTCCAGACCGCCTCCTTCACACACTTTTACCATATATATATATATATGTATTTATATATTTGTTTATTTAATCATTATTTTATTAGTATTCTTTTTCTTATAAAATGTATATACATAAATATATATATATATGCAGGCACATACATACATACATATTATATATATATATGTATGTATGTATGTATGTATGTATGTATGTATGTATGTATGTATGTGTATATATATATATGTATATATGTTATGTGTATATATATATATATATATTATGGCCTCAGTCGCACATTCGTATTAGGTCTCTTGCTCATGGTCCCACCTCCGTCGTTGGCCGCACAGTCTTTGCTACACATGCAATTCCCCAAGTGATTCATGCACCAATGAAGAAATGGCTTGATAGACACTTTGCGATATGTTTCACGGGACGCCGACACCCGTGCCCGGCCCGGCACCCCTGCCGGGAATAACTTCACCATCAGCCACCTCTTCTCATCATAACAGCAAGAGGTCATGTGCCGAAGATCCGCTGATCCTGCTCGGAAGGTGACCAATGTGAGGCTGTACTACACTGCCGCTGCCTTTGCTTTACTTGATGTGTTGACGTGCATGGGGTGATAAGGGCGAAGAGCATAAACAGAGGTTTGCTAGGCGGCATACCTCGCCCGCTGATCTCACACAGCCCCCTAATTATTGCGAGGTTTTCTAAAGTGTTTGCAAAGCTCGCCTCAAATGAGAAGACAAACCGCCCCAAGTGTGACTGCCTCTTTGCTTCTACCTTTCATCACAAAAGCTGTCACGATTCTTGCAGTGCTGTAGTGTCGGTACAGTGCAGCAGCTTCGAGGAATTGAGCGCCAACGACTTCCCCAACAGCAAGACATCTTGCGAGGCCTCAAGCAAGCGATGTAATCCACACTGTTCGAAGGGTCAATCCACGGCTGCGTGCTCTGCCGCCGTCAAGTCAATCAGACCATACTGCAAGTGCTGGCGCAGGCCACCACCACGCAAGCCAGGCCCTCAGCTCGAGAAAAAGGGTGCATGCACTGCAGGGCTGCAAGCTCTGACAGCTTGTGCTCAGCTTGTGCTTGATGAGCTCGCAATCGCAGTTGGGCTCAGAGGGGTTTTCACCGGCCCTCGGCCTCACCGGAGGGCCTGGGTCCTCGAGGCGAGATGCCCGAGTCAGAGAGGCGTTCTCGCTTCTGAGCCTTCGTCGCGAGGCGCCCTCGCTGGGGCCATGCAGCGCTCGGAGTCCGCCCCTGGAGGTGCCACGTCTCGGTCCATAGTCCTTTGTCCTGAAGCATTCCGGAGGCGTCGAGAGCTTCCTGTCCGGACGACCTGCAGCAGCCGCAGCCTCTTGATTCGGAATGATGTGGAGATGTCTCTGGAAAGCACAGCCAGTCCGTAGAGAAAGCAATGTTTTGGTGGTAAGGACACCGAGTACCTCAGCAAGCTCTTGCCATATGTGGGAGCTCCACATCATTCGCGGCTGATGAGCATGCATCCGCTCAGCGAAATCAGGACATCATCTTCCCTGATTCGTATCAGTTGGGCTCCTGACTACCGCTTGTCTCATAGAACAGCATCCATGCCGTAGCCACAGCCGTGTGCCCGTCAAGTTGCGGCCAGAGAGTCCCCAGTAGCGGTCCGGCCGAACCGACTCTGCCTGTTACTTCACCATGTGCTTTCTCGAGTTCAGTTTGCTTCGGGCAGGAATGGTTGCCAAATGGAGGGAGTCAGCATGAAGGAGGCTGCTGGGACTGAATGGTACGAAATGCAGTCGCATTGCCTGTTTAAAATAAGTTGTCAGCTCAAAATCTCAGTGCGGCGCCAGACTCACATTTTCACGCAAAGATTCCTAATGCCACGCTGTTGCTGCATGCGAAAGTTCCTGAAAGCCTGCCGAACCAACATCAGAAAGAGGAAAAGCTCAACTTCATGGTACTGGGATGTACTGGGTAGGATGTTTTTTGTCCTATATGGCTTCCATCACTTCGGTCTACGACGAAAACACACTCCAGAAAAATTCGCGCTTTGTTTAGGGATGTACGAGGTAGCTTGCTTGGCCCATGACTGAGGTATGGAAGCGGCGGAAGCTCGGCAGCTCGGCTTGCAGCGACTATTTCACCCGAATTTTGTAAAAAGGTAAACATCAGAATAACAATATAGCAATCATAATAGCAATAAGAACAATAATGGATCTAATTAACAAGGCTGACTAACATAGCATTACGAGTAACTAGTACGTAATAAATGAAGCAATACTGTTAATAGTCACGCATAATAGTAATAGTCGTAGCAAGAAGAAAAAGAATCATATTTTGTCCGGCGGAGTGTCAGCTGGTAAGTGTGTCATGAAACACAATTTGCTCAAAAAACTCCTCTTGTGCAGGCAACTTCGTGCTGCAGAACTCGACGTCAGAATCGTACCAGTCACACTGTGAGGCGGGAAGAGGATGCAGATGCCTGGTTCTTGGAGGGTCGGGGGACTTAGTAAGTAGGTAATAAGTAGACTTATAAGTAAGGGACTCTAATTGGGGTTATGATACTTATAAATCTATAAAATAACTACTTACTAAGTCCCCCGACCCTCTAAGTTGGCACTCTCAGCAGCTCAGCAAATCCGGGGCATCCCTTGGATCCCTGTATTGTTCTTAGACTCGGGTTCCTTGACGTGCAGGCAGCAGGGCCCACCGCAGCGGAGCCTTGGCACGACAAAAAAGTGCAGTCCACTTTTTGCATCACCTGCATAGTTATGTACTTCCGTAGTGGTGTTGTTGTGGCATCGCCTCATCTCTCTCCAGATATGCGCCAGTTTGAGCCGCAATCGAGGAGTTCACCTCCAATGACACCATCAACAGAGTGCGACGGAAGCATACGCGCTCCGGGCTTGCACCATGTGACAAGTACAAATGGATGAAGGCCGGGGAAGCCATAGCAATCCCTTTGAGCAGGTATTGCAGCACAGCCCAGTCATGAGACCTCTTGACCGTCTACTGTAGGTGGCCTCCACATCCATTGGCTGGCATGCGGAGACTGATCACGGCCGCTCTTTGTTGAGACATCCAGTGCATCTCGGTTGAGGACGTTGAACCGTGAAGGTCCTGCCTAAGATCATGCAATCCAGACTTGCCGATCTGAGGCACGGCATTGCCGAGTCCACCGTCACCAAGACATATAGCAACATGAAGGCACGGTTCGGATTTTCTAGCGTAGGCAGCTTTGTATCAGCACCCAAGCCCCTGATTGTCTTCATGACCGGCTCGAGGAAAGATCTATGGGACTTAGGTGATTAGCCTTCGCGGAAGCTGTGGCCATAGATCAAGAAGGGTTGGCCATGAGAGGCAATGGCACTGCATTCACGAGCCACGTGCTGACCTTCATGGTTGAGGCCGCGCCCCCTGCCCCTACTGTCGAGCCGATGGACTTTCGAGCGGATCGGCTCTTCTATCTCTGCGACTTGGTCAGCTTGGTCCAGGTCTCGCACGTAACTCCGACTGCGATGGCCCAAGCACGCGGAGTGATGCGTCGCCTCGCAGAGGATGCGAGGAACGCCTTGACTATTGGTTTGCCGCGAGACTTAGAGATACCGAGATTCCATGCTTTCCCATTTCAGCTGGTGTGCGAACGTGATACCTTCGCCTTCAAAAGGATGTCTACACTCCTGGAGCTGGGGAAGGCCATGTGCTTGGCTGCAGGTTGGGCGTCCAAGGCTCAAAGAGCCGCAGAGTTCCTGCAAGGCCTTTTTCGACAGGAGCTGCAAGCTCGTGCGGGCCAGAGAGGCCATGTTCATGGTTGAGATCGGAGCAGAACAAGACGACTTCGAAGACCCCGACGCTGCACAAAAGGAGATGCTCCTTGAGATCGAAGACTACTGTTTCGATCATGGCGTCTTGGATCCCTATCTTCCCCTGCGCGCAGAGTTGCAGCAGTTCCTTCAAGCGGATCAGCAGCCAGGCCGACTTCGAAGATTTGTTACAGCAGCAGCTGCCGGACTTCGGGCCTTCGGGCGGAAGCAGAAGCTATCTCCAGAAGGCAAGCAGGCGCTACGCTTCTACACAGAGCTGCGGTTTCTTGAGTAGCTTGAATCGATGTTGGGGAGCTCGCAATCCGAGCTTTGGGGAAAAAGAGCGCGCAAAAAGGAGTGCTGCTGGGCTGGGAATGCCGAATGCTGCCGTGAAGTGACACGGCCCAGACCATTCGTCCGTTTTGCCTTCTTGTCGACGATCGAACGAAATGTCAACTAGAAGCTTTGGTGCTGGGAGCCATATCGCCAGGAGAAACACGATCATGCAACTTGCCCCAAGTGAGTCTTCATTGCCTTTCTTGCAGGCCACAAACATGGAGGCCTGCCTCCGCTTGTGCAAGTGATCGGAGCTTGCTGCTGGACCTGCATGAGTGTATGAATGGCGGTGTAGACTCACTGATCAGCAGCTTTTTTAGTCATCATACGGTTTCACGTTTAAGTGAAAAGGAACCTCACGAATGGTAGCTATCCTACTTACAGGCCGTGTTATCAATACTCTCGAAGCCTCAAGCACAGAGCTTCGGCTTTTCGATGGCGAGCTTGGGCTCCTGCCAAAGACATTGCCCAAGCAGGTGCCTCTTTTCATAGACGTCTCGCGAGGCGCAGCCGCATTGTAGTCATTTCAGGCCCCAAGCATCGAGGTATTTACCAGGCTACAGCACTGGATCGGCTTCTACTAGAAAGGATTCTTCCAGGAGAAGTAAAACGGTGTGCACGGAGCTAGGCAAGTCGGAGCCGATGTAGTGCCTGTCTGTGTCGATCGAAGATCACACGGCGATGGTTTCACACCAGCTCAGTTACCTGCTGAAGGCATGGGCAGAGCAGGATAAAAGTAGGTGCGCGTTGCGATTTCTCTCCTGTTGCCAGAGCAGGCGTCAGCTTGGTGACGCAAGTACTTCCAAACTCATCACGATGATACAGTCTTATTTCCATGCCTTTCACTCGCTCCCTTTCAACCCAGCCCTCTCGGTCTTGTCGCAGCTGTCTTTCTCTCCCTTTTATCCCTTCTTGATGTGATTCTGAACAGCTCAGGCCCCGGTGACCTGCCACACCAGCTGTGATCGCTGTGATGGTGCTTCGGAGGACGCCCTTTGCTTTGGACATGTTGATCCATTGGCTCGAGCTGTTTGTTCCTTTTCCAAAGGCATCCTTTTCATGACGAGAGGCATGTGATGGTTTCGCCCTTGTGACGGCTGTGCATCAAGCCAGTCACACTCGCAGGAGGATTGTCTCAGCTGCAAGGCACGTCGCTTTTTGTGCCGTGGAAGCACAACAGGTTTATGTCGTCATGTCCACAGGCGTACACGCATTAAACTTAGATGAAGTGACAGCTGAAGAGAAGCCGCGTCCATCAACTGAGGCACGACAGAAAGTGCTTGGAACAATGTCCTGACGGCACCTTCGGGGACTCCGACTCCAAGGCTTGCACCCAATGCCAGCTGCCGAGAACGGAAGGGAAGGGTGCCAACAGAGACAGAAACATCTTTGGCTCGTTGGGTGCAAGGTGCCCAACTCTGCCACTTATGTGCTGAGGTCACGACTCCTGCGGCAGTTGTGAGGAACTCAGTTGAACACACACTGTACATCAACCCGAGCGCCTTCAAGCACTTTCAAGCGCGGCCAAGGTTCCGGCAGTGGAGCCGCTTGACTGCAAAGCGACTCTCACAGCGCAGGCGAAGAACGTCAAAGCCTTTGCAGCTGTTAAACCCGAAACCTTAAATCCCGAGTCCTTAAGCCGTGTCGGCATAGCTCTGCAGCCAAGGAAGCAGACTGCCAGAGCTGTGACAGCCAGGACAACTTCCTGCACAACGGCCGGTGCTTGACAGCTTGAATCTTGTCTGGGACAGCATCCATCAGAAACCATTGGGTGAGAGGGCCAGTGCTGGTTGCCTAAGCCCGCTTGCCATTGCGGCTCGCGTTTTTGTACGAAGCAGTTCCTGTTACTAACTGGTTGTGCGGTAGAGTACCTGATGTAAACCCATCCAACTTTCCAAAAAGCGATCAACAGGTAGTCCCGCTGTGGACCCACAGAAGGCGTATTTATGGCGCAGACAACGGCTCCGGGAGAACCCCACTTTCACACTGCTGTTTCTTGTCTTCCGGGTGTGTAGACCGTCGGCAAATCAGTCCTGCAAGGCGACCGCTAGCAAAGGTTCTCGAAACTTTGAGGCACCTGTGTTGGGAAGTTGGGTCAGCAATATGAAATTGCTGCTGTGTGAATCGGAAGAACATGGGGAAAGTGCCTGTGGTGGTGGAGGTGGTACGCAGCTTGCATCGTCACAGCAGTGTTGACAAGAGGACTGCTAGGTCAAAGAACAGGAACACTTTGTCCGCGGCGTCAGGGCTCTCGTTCTGCATTGCTCTGCCAGCCCAGGCCCTCCACAATTCTTCGCCGATGCAAAGAGAGTTTGTGTAAAGCTGGCCGGCAGCGTGCCTTCGCTTGCAAGCACCTTGATCAGTTGAGTTGCGCCAAGCGCCTTGTTGGCAGTGCCTGCAGCTCAAATCATACTGTATTGTACTTGCCGTGCATTTTCCTTCTTGGCAGATAACCACCCATTGAGTAGACTAAGGTTGTCGCCTTGAAGACGCACCTCAGCTGGACAAAGGTGAGTCATATACATGCATGAGCCGACAGACCTTCAATGCACTGTAAATCTTCTACGACTCGATTCCCATTCTGTTAACACATGTTACCCTGCAGGGCTCCTTCCTCAGGACCGGTAAGGCTGGAACATTCTTCGTGTACTCCAACAGTACGAACTGCGTCAAGTTGGTGCCTTTGGTGGATGCCTTAGCTTTCCAAACGACCACCAAAGTCACAGGAAACAGTGGCAAGGCAGGACCTGACAACCCTTCTGCGGCATAAGACCGGCTTCGTGTGGTTGCGACAAGGATGATAAGGAGAAGGAGAACCCAAAGAAAGTCAGCGATGAAGCGACACTCCCTTGCACTTCGAAATGAGTGTGTGTGTGTGTGTGTGCGTGTGTATGACACTTGATAAGCTGCGCTTTTTCCTCGAACGTGCACGCGCCTTCACAAACAGATTTGTTGCTGCTGTCTGCGGTGACGACAACGAGGAAAATGTGGATGATCTCGGATACGGGCAACGGGGAGACCTCCCTGCGTAATGTGCGCTGGCTGCAAGGGCCATGAAAGTGCTGCACATATCCAGCGAAGCCTCGACTGTAGCGATGGCACGAAAGGTCAGAACGGGTATGGCATTGCACATGTGCTCTCGGCTGCATGAATGATTTACCAATTTCGAGACTGCGCACAGCAAAGTGCAAGTCATCAAGTGGGCCGGCCAGCGTGAGTGGTGTAGGCAAGGCTAAGGAGGCATAACCGCCTGAAGCCAAGGCTTGCGAGGCCACGCTCACAGACGAAGGAGTCTGGCTGCTCCGAAACTCTGTCCAGCTGCGCAGTGGCACGGCCACCCACGCCAGCAGCTTTGCCAGCAGTCTGGGAGTTGCTCCAGTGTGCTCTGCCTCCCGTTCACACTGTACTTCGTTGAAGGTCCTTGGACAAGACGAGCTTTGGACGGACAATGAATGGGCAAGCAGCGACTACGTCCGCAAAGGTAGTGTGAGTACAATTTGGAGGATGGGAGCAATCAAAGTGATTTGAGTGTTTCGCAGCTGAGGTAAGTGTGAGAAAAGCGCATTCACGGTGACGCCAGCAGGCAGCTACAGGGCTGCTAAACCTTGACAGAGACATCAAAAACGCATGCACAACGAAGTCCGAGTGCTTCTTTGAGCTGGCAGCTCCGTGCCGGAGGTCCATCGACGATTGGCCTCAGCATCGGCAAACGTTGCTCACAAAATGGCGCAGAAGTAGTGGGTCTCTGTCAAGTGTCAGATGAAGCCCACACTTCGGCTTCAGTGTTCTTGTGCTTTCTTTCGGAGGGTGAAATCTCAGGCTACCTTCGCTTTCACAAAGAGGTGGTCATGATGTCGGAAGAGGTGGATGCAAGCCAGGCTCTCGGGGACGGCCTTCTAGAGCTTTCGGCTAGCAGCTGGCAGCCTGGCTCCTTGCAGACACCGGACGGGTGAGGGCTGCGAGCTCTAAAAGCTGAGGTGAGCCAAAGCTGGACAAGAGCATGCGCCGCGATCTCAGCGCAGCACCATCGCTCGTTGTCGACTCTTGAATCTGGTGGCTTGATTTCCTGAGCGAGTGAGGACGTCTCTATGCCCTCTGCCTCCACAATTTGGGAAGTGCCAAAGCGTTCCGCACCTGCGAGGCTTTGAGCCGGTGGTCGTGCTGCCCGCGGTGGCCTCTGAGTTGAGGACCCGAGGGCGGTGCGGGAAGCCTACGGGGTGCATGTGGGCACTCTCTCGCCGTATCTCGTCCCATTTACCAAGGCAAGCAGATGATCACCCAGTCCCTCCAGTGTTCCGCCGCTGCCGGCGGACAGGCGGCATAGACTGTGGCATGTGCTGATGATCAATATCTCCGATCCAAATTTACGATGATAGATGGGCTACATTGGGGAGCTTTGTGACGGCAGGCAATTGATGCTTTCGCTGACTTCACTGAGCAGAGTCAGCCACTCAGAACCATGGGCATGCGGCCTGCGGACACTGGGGAGAAGATGTGTTGGCATCTGATGAGCGCAGCGACAGCACAAGGGGGTGCTTCAAGAAACTCCAAACTCCAGAGGGCTAGGAAGAGCAGAAGCCTGGTGGAGTTCGGTGGTCCTATCACGGGAGCATGGGTGACAAAAGCTCAGAACGCAAGAGGACGGAGCGCGACATGTTGGAGAGCTCTTGCCAGTTAGCACACCTGCTTCGTCAGGATTTTCGATTTTTTCGGAGGGAGCAGCGGGGGCTTTCTAAAACATCTTCTCAAAAGGGTCCCCTGTCCTAGCTGCAACAGCAAGGACTAAGAGGCACCGCGAATCTGGCCGGCCATTCAGACTTCGCGGAACCCGCTGGAGTAACGGCAAAACGGTATTTGCAATCACACTGTCGATCATGCTGTACTGTAAGCTCGCCGCCGTTGAACACCTTCGTCCACAAGCCTCGTGAACCTTGCCGTCCCCAAGGCTACACAGCATCACCCTGCGGCTGCTTAAATCAGAGTTCTTTGAACAGTGAAAATAGTGAAACAGCACTCGAGTTAGTTTGTGAAGGCCCGGACACCAGCAAGCCGCCGTGAGCTCAGCTTTGTCGTCTGTCATCCATGGAGCACATCCACATCGTTTTTCTTTCGCATTGCTCACAGGACACGTCTGTACAGTGTCAGGCAAAGGTTGTAGAGGTATCGATCGAAATGAGTCTTCCTTACACCTTTGCGGACGGGATGTGTATACTGGTGCCACGCGAGGAGGCTACTTTCAGTCTCCTCGCTTTAGAGTCAGGCCTGGCTGCTACTACTACCAGCACGAGATTTCCGCACCGAAGGGGAGTGGCGCCGGAGTCCTCAGAACAAAGGTGCTGTAGGGCGATCCAGCCTGCTTCGGCCTTCAGCCGGCTTCTTTGTGGCACCTGAGGACCAGTACAGCGACTTGCCTACGAAGGTCCAGCCGACATGTCTCACAGAGGTGCTGGGTGATCCCCTGTGCACGACTTCGTCCAATCATCCATTTTTCTGGCCTGGCTCACTTTCCTCTCCTCGCAAAAACAATGAAAAGCCTTGCCACGGCAAGAAGGATCGGTCGTCGAAGCCCTCAAGTGGCTCAGCCCAAAGCACACACACTGAATGCCCCAGCCTCAACTTGGCAACCGGCAAACTGGGACCAGAAAACGAAAGTGCGAGTCGGCGTTGCGCTATGTAGGCTGCTACATATGCGCTGTGCATTGATGAAAGCATGGAAACTGCATCACCAAAAAAGTCCGTGTCAGCCAGAACGATCATGGCTTCCAAGTGGCAGGTGTCCAGACTCGCCCTGAACCTCCTGAGCTCCGACACTGAGGTCTGACCGCCTGCTCGTACATGCACGTATGATCTTGCGTGTTGCAGCTTCTCTGACTAGGCCAGGCATGGTGTCAGGAATCATGCGGAGGTGTTGGCATGCCTGTATGAGCTTTGTTCTGGACAATCAAACACAGGACCTGAGAGAGCTCGCCGAGAGACTGGCTGCCTTGTGCAAACCGGTTCGATACACTGTCCGGTAGCAGGCCGACTACTCTGCCTTTGCCGACTGCTCGTCAAAGATGCCATGCCTTTGCGGCTCGCCGCAGTCAGTGCAGTGGTGCGGCAACGTATCAAGCAACTTTGAAGCCTTCCGAGCTTGAGCAAAACATGGAGAAGACATGAGAAGAAATCAGAAAAGCTTTTATAGAGATTCTTCGTGGTCTCAAGCCCCTGCCGTCGCTGCTGGCAAGCACGTTGGGCTTTGTGGTTTCAAGGGTCGTCGGAAGCCCCGTTAGCAACAGGCAGTGTATGATAGCAATGATGAAAGACGGTGAGAATGCTGCACCTCCCTAATATTGCCATTGCCGCTGCTAAAGGTGTTGCTCTTCTATCTCTGCTAGTCGAATGACAACTACCGCTTTAGCCTTTAGCCTATCCCGGCACTCCTCGCCGGGTCAGCAGCAAAGGACATATAGTAGGGAGATATAAGGAGCACGACATGTGAAGGCGTATCCGAGTTCGGGCAGCTAAGGCAAGAAGCAGTGACCTCCTCTCGCATAGATTCGATGTGAGGCCGGCCGGCTCCGGCCTTGCTGGGACCTGCATTTTTTGGAGGTTAGACCGGTGAAGTCCATGCAAGGGCTAAGGGGTCATGCTCGTACTTGGTCCTACAACAGGTCCAGCCGTGTCGTGACCGGCGAAAATATCCAGGTCACGTGACCAGCATGCGGCGGACTGGTACTGCCAGCGTTGAACCGCGGCTTGGTCCATTCTGTCTCGCGGGGCAAAAAGGCAAGTCTTGCAAGCTGGGAGCAGCCGCTTGTAGGCTGCACGTCATGCTTTTGTTGACGTAAGGACCGTGAGCAGGCACACATTTGAGAGCGCTTTTGGACACTGCTCCAGGGAATGGTTCCAGGAAGGAAGTTCTGTAGGAGTCAGCACGGACGTTCAGGAGCCTGGGGTGTAGCCAAGCGAACACTTGGCGAAGGGATATACGCGCTCATTCAGAAGTCACCATGTGTTGTGCTTCCCACTGGCTCCATCAGAGCAGCCCCAAGCCAGCTCCGATGATAGTCGCATCTGGACAACGAAGCTTCCCGTGCAGGTTTCATGTGCCAGCATCAGCAGACACTGAAAGGCGCGTGAGCTGCAGCATCGAGCAAGATATTTAGCTCGTGCTTTCACACACCCTGGACCGTACATGTAAGTGCATGTGTGGTACTTCCGCTGCAGTTTTTCAGCTTTTTGCGCCGCTACCTCCAGGATAGCGCCGCAATCGGTGACATTCTCGGTCAGGCTTTTGAACATGGATTCTCAAGCGTGTGGCAAGGAAGAACTGAGTCGATCTCGGAACACCTGTACTGAGTAGGATGTTTGGCGCAGTGTTTCCGGTTGAATCAGTTGGAAGGGGCTGCATTGGACCTAAGGCGCGCATCAATAGATCCAGCCTGACGCAGAGTCGAGCAGTCCAGCACCAAGTTTCCTGTCTCTGTCTCGTTGGCTCTTTTTTGTTCGCTTTGCTTCCTTCCTTTGCGATTTAGCAGGTGCTGCCTAGCCGAGGATCGGCGCGTCGGAGTCCCAATCGTGATGCGGGTGTGACTAGAGCAAGTAGAGTGACGCCCGTGCTGCGAAGCACCGCAGGACCTGGTCCTAGACCCAATCAACCGCCGCCACCTACTTCTGCAAGCAAGAAGCTGAGATGCTGAGCTGCTTGAGGTGCTTTAGTGCCCTCTTTGTGGTCCAGTCCAGTCCAAGTCCAGTGTCTAAGCTCTCGGCTTTCTTGTCAATCAACACAGACCGACCAATGCTGTTGAGATAGAGGTGCAATGTTCGCCGATGCATGAAAACACGCATGCGCATCGGTTGTGAATATGATACTATGATGGTACTGAGCGCCACATGCTCCGCTAAAGTAAACGGGTGTAGGGCAAAACCGCATAGTTGCTCGCGGAGTACTAATGTTTAACAATTCTCGATGTCGTTGTCTTGATCTGAGTATAGTCGGGCCAACAAGGACGCAGTCCACGGAATGCCCCTGCGCCTGCCGCAGTCTCGGAGTGTAGGTAATTGAAGTAGTGGGGCCATCTCAAAGCCCGACGCCGAGGGCCAACCGTCTCGGGCGCTGCTTCACACCCAGTCGGCACGAGGCTGCTGAGCATAGCCATCACATCGACTCAGCATGAAACTGCCACTGTCGTTGCTCAGGGGTGGGTGCCTCTGCGATGCAGGCTCCAAGCCCCGTACTTGGTGTATTCCGGACAGAAAGGGTGAGATAAAGCCCCCACACTCTGGAGGCTTGACGTAGGGTAGCATGGCGCGCTCCTTTTGTGGGATGATGTGGTCAAAAGTATCAATGGTAGGTCGCTCCGAACCACCCTACAAGAAACAGGCATCCGATTACGTCGTTGACTTTGGTGCTGTTCTCTCAGGTTCCAACGGCACCATTCCAACCCGTCTCCGGCACTGGGCGTCGGTGTCCTCGATCCCGCAGCAGGTACAGCACTTGTCAGTTTCCTCTTTGCACCAAAATGAGCAAGTTCGAAGAAAGCACCGTCGATGTTCCATGCTCGTCAGGAAGCGCAAGCAAGTTTGCTTCAGGCCATGCAAGGGCAGCATGTCATTGCACACGGTCGTCACTGCTTAGCCTGGCGTCAGACAACCATTACGTCTAGCAGTTAGCACTGCATGTTGACATGCTGTGCAGCAATCCTCGTGGTGAAGGCTGCGCGATCGCGGGCTTCCCTTGTTCACCAGCCCGTTCCAGAAGGTCGCTCCAATACTTGATAGTCTGACAGGGATTTTGCGATGTCGGAAGGCTTGGCGGTAGCTCCTGCAGCAGGAAACTCAGGAAAGAGCCGAGGGCAGCGCTGATACCGAGAGCCTCCAGGGAGCCTACGCCTGACCTCATGAGGCTCAGCCTGCTCAGCCCCACATCCACGTCTCGGCGAATGCCCTGCGGACTCTGGAGCCAATGCTGCAGGCTCCCCCTCTCACGAGCCATGGGGCAGCTCGTTCAACATGACGAGCTGCCTTTCCAGGACGTTGCAGACTTTGGTGGCTGCCCCAGCGACGCAGGGGAGGGCAACTGGCAGGCAGGATTGCACGGCGCCTCAAAATCTTGACTTTTGCATGTGTTGAGAGCCGCGGTGCTTCTTTGGGACACTGCAGCTTCAGCGCATGTCTGGCGTTTGGAGCAACTTGAAGTCACTTCGAAAAACCGCTCGCAAGTTTCGCATCATGCCCCGGACCGGTCTTCTCACTTCGCAGCTCTTGTGCTTTCGGTTTTATGCCGAGCCAACCCGTGTGGCCTCCGAGAGCTGCTCCGGTATCGACCAGGCCAGGCAGGCCAGGCAGGGGGGTGCGGGTCTGCAGGGATCCACGCGGTCCATCGGCCACTCTGACGAAGGGTGCAAGGAGTTCGTACGAACGTGCCTCGGGAATGCCACCGCTTATCCTGGGGAGAAGGATTTTACATGCTTATGGTTGGCCCAGCCACTGTCTTGCATTCCTTGAACTTGCATTTCGGGTGGTACGTGCGCGGGCCCATCACCACATCGTCGCTGTCCATAGTGCTGCCATGGACTTCATCAGCCTTCTCCGGTGATGTCTCGGCACGGAACTGCCACACCCATCTGCGTGCTGGAAGAAAGGTAGACACAATCGGCTGTTCAGGTTTGCTGCGAGTTATGTTTTTTGCCGGGATGCGGTTTTGCAGTGCATGTTCGCTGGAAGTGTCCTGTCGGTGGCAGCCTGTGCTTCCAAGTTTCAGAGCGACACATGCATGTGACAGCTTCAGGTTCGGAAGATGGATCCTGCTCGATTTGTTTAGGCTCCGACCTCAATGACAGACGCACAACATTCCCGAGCGACGCAGGTTGGTAATTATCACTCTTTACAATCAGTCACGTGAGGGGGGGTGGCTTGTGTCATCGGGATCAATTTCGACCCTTTTGTCGTTCAGCCGGCTCAAGCCAACGCCGGGCACTCCAGGAGCCATGGCAGCTTGCCAGCACCAAGCCGAACGTTTCTCAATTCGTCCACCCTGCGCTTTTGTTTGGGTTCCATTGCTAGGATATTACATGCAGGCTGCATGAACTGGAGCCCAGGCGCGATTGATGTGGCCGCTGGCCGCAGCTTGATTAAATTGTCGTCGTCTTTTGTGGATTACTCGTATGGCACCCGATTCGACACCTTGACAGGAACTGACATGCATGCACTCCCTGAGATCGCTGAATCTGGGAATTGAGTCGAAGCGTTTCGTCCGCGGCAATCTGTAATCCTGTCTGAAGCTTTCGTAAGATGCCTGCGCGCAGCTACTTTATCTATCATTCGTGATATTGCCATCCTGACATACGACGACCCTGCTTTCTGCTCTGCTGCTACTGCTACTGCTACAGGGAATTACTACCAGTGCTGCTATGCAACTGCTGTGCTGCTACTACTAGCCAGTGCCACCTACTGCCTCTGCTGCTGCTGCTGCTGCCGCTGCTGCCGCTGGTGCCACTGCTACCGCCACCGACACCCCTACTGCTACAACTACTAACCAACTAACCGTTACTAACCACTGCCACATACTGTCACTGCTGCTTCTGCTGCTGCAACTACGACGACGACCGACTCGAACAACCAGAGCTTGCTTTCTGCGGCAATTGCCATCATTGTCGTTGTAGGTACTGGGTAATAAGTAGCGGCGCATCGACTGAAAAACTGGGATCATCATCGGATCACGCAGGTCCTGGCCACCCTGGCCTCCGGCGCTGCCTTCGTTGCAAGCGCCCCGCGTTCGCTTTCCGTGCCGCGGGTCCAAGGAGTTCAACACGCGCAAGGAGTGAAGGACCGGATCTGAGTAGTGGAGAGGCACTGACAATTACAACGAGAGCTGCAAAAGCCAGGACAACCGTGCCCCCACCGAGACACCCACAGCAGCAGGAGAAACAACAAGCACAAAAAGCTGGTGCCCACAAGAACTTCTTCCTGTAGCCTTTCTGTGGCTGTCCTCTTGCCAGAGAGAACCTGGCTTTGCAAAGCAGGCTGCGCATGTGCAAGGGCCAGCCTTCCAGGCAGGAGGGGTCGGTCTGGTGAGCGGCAAAGTGCCTGCATGGGCAGTCCTAGTCTCGTGGACATATCATGTGTGTATAGTCATTTGGGTCAGAAGCTGCTGGTTGTGGACGACGGGTAGTTGCGGTCTGCTAGCTCGCTTTGTCTCCGCAGCACTGAGCCGAATCTTGCTGTCTCTGATTCAGACTGCGAGCTCGCCTTTTGTGGGCCTGGGAGTGACTGCTGCCGTGGCCGCCGTTGCTGTGGGCGCCGCAACTCTCCGACGTTCCCTCGTCGCACGGCAGCTTCGTCTCGCAGGGCAGGACCGCTGCCGAAATTGCAATTCAATCCCAGCGATAGCGAAGCAGACTGAGAAGCAGTATCGCACGCGATGTGCATACGGGTTTGATCTTCAGGACATTCCCCGCAGCCTGGCTACAAGGTTCTCGGGAGAGGGTGCGCTGCTGCGGCCTTCGGAAAGTATGAGAAGACAAGCTCTTCTAACATACCGGCAACGTTGTGGGATGCTTGTAAGAAGTTCTCTCAACATGCTGTCAGTGTGGTGTTGATCCGGCACCCAAGCCGAGGCAACAAGCAGCTGGCTTATGGGTTGATTTGCAGCATTTTCGGCCTGGGCAAAACCACAGCACCCAAGCCGCAAGCAAGAAGACGAACTGCTGCGACAGTGCTTGTAGGCACTCGTTGGTTGGACGTCGTCGCATCTTCCGCACTTGCTGCCCATCTGTGTTTGCGATGCTCCGAGGCCTTCAAAGTTTGCATTGACTGCGACATCAACCCGTACAAGCCTCCTGTCTTAGATTGCTGTGCACTGCAATGCCACAAGGCCGTGAAGCTGAGCGCAGGAGCTCCGGCGGATTCGCAGACGCAGCAGTTGCCTTCATGTGCCCCTCAGGATCGTATCCCAGCTGTCTGAAGACGAGGACCCGTAAGCAAGCTCTTGTTCATGCTTGCGAAAGTGGTACCTATTGCCAAGAAGTCGCATGAAGCAAGTTCTCTTGCGAAAGATCGTGGGGAGCACAATTTCGATCGAATTGGAGAGAAAGGAAATATAAAATGTCCGCACTGGTGTGACCAGGAGTTTCGTTTGGCTGAAGAGATTGGAAACTATGTGCTAGAGAACCCGCTGCGGCGCATGTACAAGGCCAGAGAAATCTTCATAGCCAGTCCAATGCACAGGGATTGCTGTGGCATCAAGTGTCGTAAGCTGTGAAACAAACTCCATCAGCTGTCTCCAGGCCAACTGCAAGGCTTTACTGGCCATCAAACACAGGCATGGGAGTGCTTTGCAAGACACGATTGTCAGAGAATCCCATTCTGCGGCTCGATGCGGAGCTTGTCTGTCGGCGCAGTGGCATCAGAGTGGAGTAGAAATGACTTGCAGTGCATTCTGGAAGTGCGTCACGTGTGAGGCGAGGTGTTCGCATGCAGAAGGGTTTGCCCGTGCACTTCCAGAGAAGTAAGACGAACAACCGCACCTCGGAGAGATGAGAACAGTGCAAGGAGGGCTTCACAGAAGCAAGGCCTTGGTCATGGTCTGGGGAAGTCGGTATCTCTGAAGCGTAGGAGGAAGCATGGCGTAGCACGTGCACATCTGGCATGTTGTGGCCAAGGCAATGCTCGCAAGCTGAACCCCAGCCGATTCTGAGCGTCCACCTTTGAGCTTGTGGAAGTGTCATGCTTTAGTGCACCCGAAAGAAAAGACCTTGGTCCCTGGACGCCTACGCAGACAAGTAGAGGTAAGCTCGATCAGTCACAATTTCATGGTTGCCTCCTTCCTTTCAGCTCTGGCACCTGCGAGCTCCCAGAAAAGGACAAAAAAGGCAGGAGCCGAAGTGTCCATGGCTGACCTGGCTCAGAAATGGCTGTTAAATCCGGCGAAGGATCCGACAGTGCTACAAGTAAGGAGCTGCTTGCATGTGGAGAGAGGTGAGGATGCTTTGCTGCGCGGCTACAACCCATTGAAGACATTCGATCAGCCATGCTGGGCTCAGGTGCCGACGCCAGCGAAGTAACCGAACTTCGCTGTGGCAACCGGCATCGGTCCAAGATCCAAGAG
The DNA here is from genome assembly GCA_905221635.1 of Symbiodinium sp. CCMP2456. Lineage (NCBI taxonomy): Eukaryota > Dinophyceae > Suessiales > Symbiodiniaceae > Symbiodinium > Symbiodinium sp. CCMP2456. The sequence goes on along the minus strand of CAJNDV010031154.1, from coordinate 16,384 downwards.
AGGATAAGACGGACCTGGATTTGTCAAAGCCAACCACAGATGCAAGTTTGCCAACCTCAGATAGCCTCAGATGCAAGTTGCGTGGCCAAGGGATGATCAGGGTGCTCGCAGTATTTGGCTCTACCTTCTCAATAACCCTTCATGTTTTGCAGCCCTTTTTCGTCGATTTCCGAGACGCCCGAGGCTTGGAGACCTCCCCGTCACACAATCGAATCTGTTCAGGCTGAGCTTCGGCCCATGCGCGCAGAACAGGGTTTTTCTTGTCGCAAGGAAGCACTGCCGAGCTTGGGCAATCGGCATAGCTACATTTCACGCTTCTTGTGCAGCTGTGTTTCACCTGGAGTCCGAGGCCATGTCGCTCGGATACAGCGGCGACTCGCCCCCGCCCTCGCCATCGCGGCGGGAGGTTCGCAGTGGCATGTTCTCCGTGCTGTGACGCTGTCCGACGTTGCGGAAGCCGCAGGCGGCTGCGGCCAAAAAGCACAAGGGTGGCGTGGAGCGTCTCATGCTCTCAGCTCCAGCCCCACATGGCCGGGCCACGTGAGCGAAACGAAATTTCGAGAATGTCCCGAGGTCCGAGCGAAGATTGGAGATGCCTTGGACATCGATGGCCTGCCAAAGGCCGGCAACGACGAGTTTGCCTTCGAAACCGGAGTTTTCCACGCTATTTGCAGGAAGCTGCGCAGCTCCTGGCCGAGGCCGAGGCACTTCTACGGAAAGGCCGGGTGGGGGATGCCGGGGCCTGTAGGGAAATGACGCGTCAAGAGGATCTCAAAGATGTTGATGGAATGTTGATGGTACTCGTAAGTAAGAACGTTGGGGTCAAACCACCAGCCATCTTCTGTCCCACGCACTCAGCTTTGCATCTTGTGTTGAAGGCGATGTCTCCAGTCCAGCGCACGTAAGCCATTTAAGCTGCATGCGTCCTCGTTCGAGGCGAGCAAGAGCTCGCAAAGCCGCGCTTGGAGCGCATAGTTGCCGGCATCGATGCCGAGGATGCTCGCAGCTGTGGAGCTTGTCCGCTTGTCCGTTGTGCCGCAACGAGAGGATATGTTTCATGGCGCAGATGAACACGCAAGGCGTTGAAAGTGGACGCGCAGCTTGCATCAGGGCTCATGACTCATCCTGCCTGCGGTCAAGATCGTGTCAGGCGGTCTCTGCTGCACACATACACAGATCTAGACCCAGAAGCAGCTGCGGGACACCAGGTCCCTCCCTCTTTTTGATGGAGACTATGTGCCTTGAGATGCAAAGCAAGTCACACGCTTCTCTCCGTCTCGCCGCGCCAGGCCACATCGCCTAGTCGACGAGCTTTTCGCCTGCACGAAGTCGCTCTCCAGACCAGTGACGGATTCGACTTGACCATATGCAATCTTGGCATGCTAGCAGGCAGCGGACATGATCACCTCTCCAAAAGCAAGTGCAAAACAGGCCTTCGCCAGACTTCGCAATCTTCGCAAGCTGAAAATTCATGAAAATGAAATCTCGTGTGCGACGCGAGAGTGGGCTTTTCGTGCCATGCGACAGGCGCTGCATGCTGAAGCAGTCGCCAAGCTCCTAGAGAAGGCCGTCAGTCGATGCGTTGCGCATCAACAGTAGGCCTTGCCCCCTCCCAAGCATGATGCTGCATGGCTTCCAAATCAAGTTGCCTCTGTCAGGCGGGGCACTTTGACTTCGATGCGATTGCCTTTGCCGCGCTGCCCGAGGCAAGGAACGTGCTTTCAGAATCAGAGCACATGCAGCCATCTGCAGTGGCTAGCATTTCTGGGGCTGGCCTTCTAGATGATCCGTGTAGCAAGTTCATCAAAGAAGCTACATCTTGACAGACTCGGCATGCTGCTGAGACGAGCAGCTTGAGGTTGAAGGCAAGCCCCTCACCACCTTGGGCACGTACTTGCTGTCGTCCTGCGGGTACATATCGGGACTGGAGGACTGCCCACTCTGGGCGACACACTGCTAAAGTCCCTGCCTCGAGCCATGCTTTCAGATCGGTTCAGGCGAAGATGAGCACTGTTTGCATCATGATTCAGAGGACAGGTGATTCAAGGGCTCTTCGGCATCATAGGCTCCAAGCAGGTCACCCGAAACCCTGCGCATCGGGATGCGCGAGACCATAAACTTAACTATTCTCGTGGGCGTCACATCCCATTGGGCAAGCAAAAAGCGAGGAAAAAGAAGAGGAGGAGCGGTGGTAGACTCTGCGATTAGCCCGCAAACGTGAAAGGACAATGGATGGCTAGATTGTCCTCGAGGCGCTACCTTCGAGGGCCGCGCCTCTTGACTTGAAAGCAGGCTTTTATATGTAGCCAACTACGATGTGTAACCAGCACAACCTATTTCTACATACCTGTTGTATACTCGTGGAACACTTGTTGGTGCATCTTGTGCTGTATGTAGGCAAGCATGTAGTTTAAGACTGTATGTATGCGAGTAGGTCTGTCTGTCTGTATGTATGTATGTATGTATGTATGTATGTATGTATGTATGTATGTATATATGTATGTATGTATGTATGTATGTATGTATGTATGTATGTATTGTAGTATGCATGCATACGTATAAGGAATGATGTCCGGCCGTCCAATGTCCGGCTTATGATGAATATCCCGAGGTGGCCCGGTTTCTGCGCGAGATTGACAGAAGATACTTGTCGAAGGCAGGCGAGGGTTTCCGCCGGATGCCGACAGAATCAAGGCAGTTGCCAGTTGCAGAGCCAGTCGCTAGCCGCTAGCTCCTGCGTTGTCATTGCAAGTTTCAAGTGCAGTGTCCGAGGCCTGACATGCTTCGTTTGCGTCTGGCTCAGGCACACCGGCCGGCAGTAACTCTCGAGCCACTAGCTTCGCTATGGCTGCCGTGCAAG
>CAJNDV010031154.1:0-13424 GCA_905221635.1 Symbiodinium sp. CCMP2456 | reverse complement strand
TGCTCGCCCTGCGGTTCCTGGAATCCTGCCATTTTGTGCTGAGGCCGAACCAGTCAACCTTCAAAAGTGCCTTGTGCAGCAGAAGTTCTTTGCTGCTGCTTGCAGCATCTGGAATCTGAAGCCCGAACGCCTGACCTGACATGCGCTTGGACCCGAGTCCTTCACTAGGGCTATCAGATGCTGCCAGCAAGGACTTCACCCAACACATGTAGAGTTTCCCAATACTTTCACGAGCAGACCGTGACAAGGTACGTCCGCAGGCTACTCATCACGATAACCCTGGGGACGGACATGGTCCGGGTCTTGCTGCTTTCACGCTTTCTGGCACTTGCACGAGCATGTTCTTTGAATCTTCAGGCGAAGCATCGTCAGCATCAGAACGACAGTCTCAAGCTGGCGGAAGAGGCGTGCAGTGGCTTGAGGTAGTTTCCAGTGGAACGAGGCTTCGTGAACCCTGATGTGTCTCACCGTTTGAGGAGACAGGCTCAGCTGAGCTCCCACATGGGCAGGCGGCGCTGGAGAGGTGCCATTGGCTGTGTGTGGCCGCAGACGTGTCTTCATCCCTCAGGCTAGGTGACATAGCATCTGCTGCACCTGACAGGACAGAGCTGCTGTTGCAGAACCTCGTGCACGCTGCTGACACATGGATGAACTCTGAAAGCAGACGATGGCGAATGCGCAAGACCCTGTATCTGAGGACATATCGAATCCTACCAAGCCGAGGAAGATAATGCTAGGTGCCACCGGCGTTTTGTTAAAAAGGTCTGCTGCGTCAAAAACAGGAAACGAAAAGGAGACAGGGCGGGGCCAGGTGTGTGGCCTCTGCCGCAGTAAATCCCGACAAGCCTTCTCAATCTGTCAACTGCCCACTTGAAGCATCCATGCCCTCCCTGCCAGAATGGACAAAGAGGGTGACGCAGGAGTTCTGGGCGCAGGCATCCTCTGCTCTGCATGATGAGCCGGATGAATATACGGAGGGACGCATCAGCAGTTGCCTTTTGTTTCCCATCGTTCACTCTGGCAGGGAGACGAAGAGCAGCGGCTAGGACTGTTCGGACCTGAATGCTGCTGCAATGTTAGTGCTGAGTTCGCTGTCTAGCTTTTGACACTGCAACAGACCTCTCCTTGAACTCAAGTGACTTTGGAATGGAAGTGTGAGTCTTGGAGAGCGTGTGCAAGGAAAGTGAATAATTTGAATCTCAATGCAGCATTATTTCGTCGCCGACTGACCGTTTCAAAGACGCTGGCTTAATCTGCTTTCGCTACTGACCTGCTTTCATGATGCTTCCGTGAAAACTGAACTTGACCGGGGCAGACCGCAAGTGCTGTGGTGCGTTTCGGCGTAGGTTCTTGGTCTTTCATATCTTCCACTCCAGACACCACGGGGAACCTCTCCTGTGTGCAGTCGGGTATTAAAAGACGCCAGCTAGTGTACATTTATGTTGAGTTTGTCCGCGTCCTCAATGGGAGCTGCAGGCCAATTTCACCGATGTGCAATCGGACTGCTGAGCAGGGTCGCATCCCGCAAGGGCAGCAACTTGGCAGCTTTCATGTCTCGCCTAATGCCAGCGCGCAGAGACCGGAACTAGATACTTGAGCCTGGACTGGCCCGAAGCTGCACAAGAGCTGACACATCGGCCGACTCAGGATCAATTTCATTAGCTTCGTGGTGCAGCCCTATTTCAGCATCCTGGCTTCAACTGCCAAGAGCGATGCCTCACAGCAGTAGCAGACCACACGACTGGGTCGTGTGAGCTGCCGTTCCACTCGGGGGCAACCACGGGCTGCACCAGCACTGTGACTCACAAGCTAGCACGACAACCACCTTGCTTGCAAAAATGGGAAGAAGACAGCGACGCACATCAGATGTCTTGCGATGTTGTCGTTTTCCCAAAGTCTGAGCACACGACGATCCAGCATATGAAGACACAGTTTTTTTCTAAACGCCGCCATGCTTCAGTTTGGGGGACGAGAGCTAAGGTTGCTTTGCTCGACTTTGTCCAGCAGTCGGGGAGGCAATGGAATCGTTAGCGGCCAACAAGGCCTTCTGGGAGGCCAGGCCCATGGTCCCATAGGGTCCGACAGACGGAACGCCACATGAACTCAGGAGAAGAGTAGAGAGGGGGCCTCCTTTGACGAGCTCTTCCCGCCGTGACGATGTGAGAGGGCTGTAGTTAACTAAGATCAGGGGGCGCTCCCTTCAGATGAATTCTTCTGATGCTTTAGAATACGTGAGGCTGCACGGTCTTGGCGATCTCAAAATGCATGACCGCATAGCATCCAACGTGATAAGCCGCGCACATCACGTTGCAAGCTTCGGCAGCTTGCGTATCTCACTCTGCCCGCTGCACCAGCAGCAAAATCTTTGGATGGGCGCTCCGTCTTTTCCCAGCACAAAGAGGCATTGTTTCACATTGCTCCCAACTGGGATGTTCCACGTGCGGGATGTTTCTGGTCCATCCCCGCGCATGGCTTGCAAAAGGATGCGAGTGCGGATGTGCGAGGGTTGCGAGTGAACCTAGGGGGCAATGCCACGCCCCCACAGCCCCCACCTGCATCATCGCTGTCTGATTCTGGTTCGCAAAGGCACCGCTTCCACAAGTCGTGCATCACAACATGGATGGTGCAACCGACTCAGGTTTGAAATCTGGGTGTACGTGGGTTGAGGTGCTTGTGTGTGTGTGTGTGTTACTGGAACATCTTGGAGCCTTCGATGCAACGTGCATCGCGCGCAAAGCACTGAAGCCCATCGTGCCAGGTGGCCAGCCTGGCCATCAACAATGGTGTTCCCAGGCTTTCCTTCAGCCTTCAGCTTCATGACTACACCGTGGAATGTTAATTCCATGTCCTGCAGCACAAAGGTACCTTGAACATTCGGGCTCGTTTCGGCAGGATGAATGGTTGCAGTCGCAGTCAAGGAACAATTGTCAAAAGGCAGGCGGAAGATTTCAACTAATTCAACTCGCAACATCTAGTCAACGTTTTAGCAATGCAGTTAAGGGCGAGACGGGTCTTGATTTTGGCGATATCTTCCAAGCCCGAAGATCGCAGGTGCCCACTATGCCGCAAGAATATCGACGTGGATCGCCCAGTGCAGGCAAGCCGTGGTGCGAATGAGAGTTCCATCAGAATCCACTGCTGCATCGTTGCAGAGCAGCGGCGTGCAGTCGTACTCTTTCATCCTCGCCACAACGGTGAGCACAACCTGCCTCGCATCCAAAGCTATGCCGCCAGCATGCAGGGTGGTTCGCGGAGAGACGTTCTCGACCTCAGCTTGCAGGCCGACTCAAACACCTGTGTGGCGATGTAGATATGACTCGCAACTCACAGGCTTTCCTACACTGTTCGCAGGAACTTACTGCAGTCGAGCGCTTGCTTGAAGACGCCCCGTCCCCAGCGTAAATCGACTGACTCACGACTCGCAGAGTACGCTGGTTCGGCAAAATCGCGTTTGCTGCAGCTGGCTTCAGTATTGATGGATGTTGACAGCAAGCTCAGATGGCAGCAAGGACAAAGCCAAGTGTGATGCGCATTCCTGCACAAGTACATTTCAGGGAGCAGGAGAGTTTGATAGATAGTTAGCTTCGTTTGCGGAAGAAGTTGTATTATATGACATGGTTTGTTGTAATCACAGTCACGAATCGTAAGAGCAAAATAAAGCATGTATGTATGGATGGATGAATGTAGGTATGTATATACACATATACTGCACTGTAGTAACAGTATCTTATAGCATGCCCATGATATTATATTGTGTTATATTGAGTCAATATCAGAACATATTGTTACATGTTTCATACTATATTAGTTTATGTCATGTCATATTACGGCGTATATCGAATCGGCAATTGCATCATGCATCATGTCATGTCATGTTATATTGCATATAACATATTGCATGTATGACATTAAAGAGTGTGTGTAGATACATATATATATATGCACATTGCATTGTCTGCTTTGTTATCGTTATGTTCTAAATTAGACAGCTTATCTTACACAGTGCATGTTATATATCATTCTCTGTAGCCTCAGATGCTAAGCAGTAGTTTTTATATACTATATATTGCACTTGAATGTAATACTTCATATATATATATATATTTATTTATTTATTTATCTATTTATTTAAAATATACACATATATATATATATGTATACTTATTCTTAGATTTACATATTTAGTTTTAGTTATTTATCTTTTCATTTAATCACTCATATAGTATATCATGTTCTGTGAGATTGTGCCATGTTATATCTTAATCAATCTGTATAAAACATGTTGATACTTGTTCGTTGCGTGTGCTAAGGTTCGATTTGCTGTTCTCGAGCAGCGATCCGTCATTTCGAGTGACATCCTGAGGAACCGTTCACTTTGAGTTGATGCGGAACGCATGCGAAGTTATTCGCGGGTTTACACTGTTGTTGGTGGGGCTTACCCGGATTGTTTCGAGGGGTTGTTTGGCCAATGGGGATGTCCGGTGGGTTGATAGGGATTCTACAACGTACTCGAACGGTTAATTATACGCTCCACGTACGAGATTGCCGATGTTGTGCGATCTTATTGGCTTTTTTCACTAGCGAGACTAGGGAGCCTACGGTGGGCTCTGAAGGTAGGAACATGGATTCAGGCGATTTGCTTGACCCTAAAATGGCATCAGGACCAGGATGTTCCAGGTTGGCATTTACTGTAGAGGCTCAGAAAGGATGACGAGGAGTTTGCGGGATCATGACTTTAACCAACCTTGCCTGCATGTTAAGGCCACGTGGAGAGCCAGGCGGTCGAAAGTGGCTGGTGGCTTAGATGCCGTTTGCTGTACAGTTCTCAAACTATTTTTTCCCTAAGCGATTCTTGTTGCCTGCCCTGACATGCTCAGGCTCAAATTCCCCGTCAACGGCTCAACTGCGAGCCGCGCAGCTGCGAGCTTTGGCCGCGCACCTGTTTTCACTTTGCATCACATGAAAGTGACTTCAGTGAATCATCGAAGCGCACGGGTCTAGATTCCCAGATCAGGCCAACAGGCACGTAGCCAGGGATGAGCATGAGAGAGCCACTTGAAAGCCGCGCCACAGATGCTGGAAGACCGCGTGGCCGAGCTTCGGTCGGCTGTTTACGAGCTGCAGGCTTCCCTGAAAGGGGTCTCCGATCTCCCCCAACACGGCAAACTCAGTACGTTGCTGCACTACAACCTTTTTTGGGGAGTTGGGTCGTGACTGGTATCAAGGCTGAGCGTTGCCCAGAGAAGCTTTCCTTTCCAACTTGCGTGGCCTGTGCCAGTCTCGTCTCAGCTTGCTCTGAGAAGTCTGAGTCTGCTTAGAGTGGGACTGGCTGGGTGCAGAAAGACTTGTGATTTAACGTGTTCCTGATCAGTTTATTTGTTTATCGCACTGCATCACCCACCTTGAAAGTCCCTTGAGGGAGGCAGATAAGAGCCGGAACTGTCTAGTGTCAGCATGGTACAGACACACACCTGATTTCGTCATGTCTGCCTTGAGTTTCACTATGTCTGGAGCGTCACAAGAGTTGGTGACGGCAGCTGAGCACCAAGTCAACGCAGCAACTCGAAACCACGTGAGGTTGCAGATTCGAATTGCAGGCACGGCTTTGCAAGTTACGGCGCCAAGCACAACGTCTTCCATGACAAATCGATTTGACTTGGTGGTCAAGACCCTACTAGAACTGGCATGTTATTCTGGCTCAGCTGTTGCTGAAGGCCTGCTTGGAAATGCCAAGAGGCTGCAGAAAGGCGCACATACATCATGTGCTCGCGAACCGGGCCGCTCCTGCCACAGGAAGTTTCGGAATCGAAACGTCAACTCGAGATATTAGACTTGGCCAAACCCCTAAACATCCCTAAACTTTAAACACCAAACCCTAATGTGCAAACCGAGAGAGAAGCTGGAGGGCGCCTTTGAGTGCCGCTTTCTGTGGCGGCATCTTTTCATGCGGGCCTCGCTCCAGTTTCAAGACTCGGACGCTCAAACGGCGGACCATGGTAAACCAATATTGTCGATTCGACGAAAAAAGATGAAATAGGAACCGAGTGTCCGTAGTGATGATTTTGCGTCTCCGCCGTAGCACTGTGGCTCCAGTCGGTCAGAAGCTAAGTTGCCACAAGTCGCCACACAAGATGGCGTCAGAAGATTTGCCCACAGTGCGGCTTGGCACTGCGCGCCAATCCGAAGGCGTGTTTTGCGGGGAGTGGAAGCCCTGCCTGGCTCATGCGTCCTTTCACTTAGCTAGATGGAGTACCAGTAATGAACATTCTGAATTTGCACCAGGTACCAGCGCTTGTTACTGATATTGCTTCTGATTCTGGTTGACGTTGGGTGCCTTCGACCGTCGTGCTAGCAGCTGTTTTCTTTATGTTCATGAATACAGGAACCTGCCTGAGCATCCCCGGGTTCTGTACTCTTCAGGGCCCTAAACTGAGAAATGACTATGAGTATCGTTCTTGCTCTATGAGACTCCCGATGCCCATGAATTTTTCCAGGCGGAGCTCTGATTTCCGTCGAAGGCTTCCGCGGCCGGAGTGGGGCTGAGGGTTGAGGGGAGAAGACGCGTTAATATAGGAGCCCAAATAATTACCTATACCATTTTGCGGGTTCCTTATTATGGTTTTTGTATAATATACCAAAAACTCTATTCTAACAATTAAGGCCCCTATTGTATCTGCGTCGCAGGGTGAAACATAGCTTGTCAGGCTATTGTATCCTAGGAGGTGGATGAAATCCCTCCCACAACGGATGCTTCGACGCAGTAAACACTTTTTGGTTGCGCATGTGCCTTTAGGTCTCATGCACTGAGCCAAATCCGTGTATACGACACCCTAGAGCCGATCCTTGACGCTCTATTCTGCGGCATCATGCCAACAACCAGCATCATGACTCATTCATTACTATTAAAGGTTTCATCATCACCATGACCGTTCGAATGATAGTCAAACTCGTCACCATTAAGACCCCCCTGACCACACCATCGGCATCATCACGATCCGCATCATGATGCTCCTCGTTCCTCCGCATCTTTATTATTCTCGTAGTCATTGTCACCACTAGCCTGGTTAAAGCCATCATCATGCTCAAGAACGATGTCGCCACTTTACTATTGCTGCAGCTTCTGGCGCTGCCTTAGCTGCAGAGGCTCGCAGCAACGATAAACTTAGAAAGTGCTTAAAGAGCGGGCAAATCTAGGCACACAATTCCTCCGTGATGACAAGCCTTTGTGGCTAGACTCTAGACCCAGAGCAGCTTCATGAACCCACCGCCAGGTGACGCCTGTGACAAAGAGATCGAATCCCAGCACCTTGCAAAAGCATGCCTTCTACGCGTCTATGCCAAAGCGCGCGACAACGTATCAGGCCAGGTTTTGGGACTGCTGGGGGTGATGATGCTGATGAAGAAGAAGAAGAAAAAATTGTGATGATGACGATGCTGATTCTTATAACGGTGCCGATGGTGGTGATGATGATGATGACGATGACGCTGTTGATGATGATGATGATCATCATCATGATGACCATGCAGATGATGATGGTGGAAAAGAAGATGACGAAGACGATTGCGATTCATTATGACCGTTAGTATTCTTCTAATTATCATTATTGTTCTTATTACTGTTAATATTTCCTTTGTTTTTGATCTTATGAGAATGAAGGTGGTGAAGAAGAGGATTGTAATGATGATGCTGTTGCTTTTGATGCCGACGATGATGATGATTACGATGATGCTGGTGGTGATGGTGGTTTCTGATTGTGAGGGTGAGGATGATGATGACGATGATGATGATAATCATGATGGCGGTGATGACGGTGATGATGAGGATCATGATGACGATGATGAAGATAACGACGAACAAGAATTTTATGGTGGTGGTGGCGGCGGTGGCGGTTGCGGCAGTGGTGGTGGTTGTGCTGGTGGTCGCGGTGGTGGTGACGCGACTTATAATGATGATAATGATGAAGGCGATGGCGACGGTTATGGTGATGCTGGTGATGACGATGATTCAGGCACATGAAAGACCAAATGGGAGCTTACGTCGAATCATACTGGTAGCCAAGATCCTTGAGGGTGGGCTCTTGCATCGCTGGGGATATCCTCTGCGTACCAGACCCTGAGCCCAAGGCCTTAAACTGCACCCTTCATAGAGGTCTTCATTTCAAATTATTGAGTTTCGCCAGAGCTCTTCCGAAGTCTTGCCGTTTTCCTAATGCTCCTTGTGTAGACTAGGAGCCTCAGTGGCCAGGTGCTGCGATTCCCTTCTCTTCGACAACCGGTTTTGATTATTCAGCTCATCCCGACCTGGTCCACTCTACGCGAGATCCCAAACTACTCTTTCAAGAATTTGGAGCCGTGAATGGATCTTGCATCCCTCTACCCCCACAGAGGTAAGCCCAAAGCTTTGAAGCCCAACATCCCAAAGAAGGCAACGGATCAAGCCCCACAGTCCCCGACAGCCGGTAAGGCCCTGAAGCAGGAGACTTCTCAATCCGCAAAGCGAGAACCCAAAAGCCTCAGCCTTAAACCCGAAGCCCAACCCTGCGTAAACTGCAAGCCGAGGCACCTTAAGCTAAAGCCCTAAACCGAAGCTCTGGCCCTAAACCCTGAACCGTAAACCCATGTTTTTACATAGTAATGAACTTACATGTTGTACTTATGTATGTGTGCAACAAGTATATATATATATATGTATATATATATATATACATTTATTTATTGTTTTATTCATGTAGTTATTTATTTATTTGTGTTTATATTTATATAGGTAGCTGGACAAACAAACCCCATCCCAAGGCACCCTAAAAGCATTTCAGGTGGTGCTGTGAAGAACAAGGTCCCTGGTCCGACCCCCTCCCAGGGGGGCGCCAGGCCCTTCATGTCCAATACTGTACAGGGTTTATAGGGTCAAGGGTATACCCATAGGCCCCATAGTAGTTCCTTTTGGGGATTGCCGAAGAGGATCCTAGAAAAAATAAGCCACAAAAGGGAACTCCTATGGGGCCTATGGGTAGAGTGTGGAAAATTTGGTGGGATTTAAAGCCTTGTAACTACAGTCCCTTTATCACTGCCTGCCAGACTCCGGGCCCCAGGCCCGAACTAACGCGGCCAGCATCCTGACCTCGTAGCCCCTGTACTCGTACTACCTTAGGGCTCTTGAACCCTAAACCTGAACCCTAAAAACCTACGCCCTAAACCCTAAACCTAAACCCTAAACCCTAAACCCTAAACCCTAAACCTAAACCTAAACCTAAACTTACATAAACCCTAAGAGATCCCCAACCCAAGCCCCCAACGCCCACAGCCTCCTGCACAAAGCCCCGGGCCCTCCCTCCTAGAAGAGGGAGGGCTAGGCCCCATCTTCCTGCCGTCTTGGGGGCCTAGGCCTATGATATGTTTAGTCTTCGCCTGAAAGTTTAAAGCCCCTAAATCCTTAACCGTCGGTTTAGCTCTTCGAAACCATGGGCTTTTTGGGACGTCAGCTCTGGGATTCCACCAAAACCCCGAAGCCCACAGCTGTCAACCCGGGCCGCCCCGACAAGTCGCCTTTCGGCCAGAGGCTTGCTATGGAGGAGTGGGTGGAAACACAGAAGGCAGTGTCTGGGGCGGACAAAAGGACGGTTTTCGGGTTTAGGTAATATGGTGGCCTTAGGAATTACCTATACTATTTTGGGGGTTCCTTACTATAGTTATGGTAGAATATAATTATTAAAGCCCTACACTACTTTAGGGTGCACTGCAGCTTCAGGGGTTTAAGCCTGATTTCCATAGGCGGTCCCACAAATTCAGAAGCTCCGAAAGCTGAGGGCGCCAGTTACCAAAGCCCTTGGGAACGAGAGTGTGTGGCCAAGGATTGACCCCTGAACCCCGAGTAGGGTTGTCACTTCCCCAAGCATTCTAAAGCATACTGATCAGGAAATTTCCTGTTTGAAGACATCAGTATGCTACTTAAGGGCTGACTAGGTAACCTTCAACCTTTTGGGGGGTTACATATAATCCTACTATTCTTCAGAAGGTTGACCTGCTTAGGGCTAGGGTACTCAGCCCCTCAGACTGGTTATCTGGTTGCTATGCTGTTATGGGGCCTCCGGGGGACTCGCCGTGTGCCCGGCCAAGGTTTGGGACTACTTCTTTGGGGAGCCTAAGGGCCCAAACTACTTGTTTCCGGAGCCGACGGGGCAAACCACGCCCGCGCAGGGAGGAGCAAGGCAAGGTGAGCACACTGAAGTTCCTCTGAGGGCATAGGGGCATAGGGTGCAGGGCTCCTTCTTCAGCACGATATGCTCTGTGTGGCGGAGGCTGGCTGCTGAGGAGCTGAATGCCACAGGCGTGTGGCTGCGTGGTCAAGTGCCTTTGCCGCACTTCAGCAAGCAAGTACTCAACCGTGCTTTCTGGTTCGGGTGGTATATGCAACCCATGTATATGTAGAGGTATATGTGTATCTCATATATAAATATATATATATATATATATATGTAATTTTTGTCAGGCTGCACGGCCGGTTGGTACTTATACACAATTTTGTTCGTAATTAATGTCTATACTGTGCTCTGTTATGTGATTGGGGGGTCAAATTGACGACTGAGGCGAACCAGCTCTTCTGCAGCTTCGTGACTTCATTTGGCCTTGATGGCCACAGTTGCCGTGTTGGCTGCATCTGAGGAAACCTCAGCAAAAGGCAGCCCCAAAGTGGTCTGCAGAAGCATCCGCGATGCTGCTTTGAGGGTTTAGGGTGTTTTAGGGTCAAGCTCAGTGTGTAATCATGCAGGCCCAAGTTAAGCAGCATCCATGAGAGCCGCTTCAACCTTGTCGTTGAAAACACAGATTCGATTGAATGAGCCTCCTTCCCCGAAGTTTCGTCGAGGCAAAAGAGAGTTTCGAGATTTGTTGGCAGACGCTTTTGCTGCTTTCGGGGCTTAAGATGGTAGAGGCTGCGGCGTGACGAGGCCTGCAGAAGACTTGCCTTGAGCTTGTCATCTGAAGTGAGGATTACCGTTACCGGCATCCTGAAAGCAAGCGTGAAGGAACTTTGTAGAGCTTATAGGAAGGATAGTTTCTCTCTATCTCTCTGTCGTTCTGTCTCTCTGTCTCTATCTCTTTCTCTATCTGTCTCTCTCTCTTTTTTTTTCTCTTCGTCTATCCTTGTCTGTCTATCTGACTCTCTGATATAATTTGCCTATAAAATGTTGGCGGCTATACGCGTTCTATGCGGTGCAGCACGCTTCGGGGCGCCTAGACTTCAATATTTTGGAGAAATTTGTAACTTATGGCGCGTGAATCGGTTCGGCTGATCTAAAAACTAAAATTTCCAAGAAGGTGGTGTTAGGCCCAGACTTCTAAATTTTTAGAAAATTTTTGGATCCGGGTGGTTCGATGCCTCGGTCTCGAAATTTGCTGAAACATTTCAATTATTATTTCTTTAAATTTTGAAAAATTTAGAGTCGACAATTTTCTGAAAATTTAGAGCATAAATATTAATAGAATATATATTAGCTATTTTATAGTCTTATATTGGAAAATTATGTTTTATAAATTTATATAAATTATCGATTTTAACCATTTTCTCATATAATATATTGGGGTAGCCCTTGTATATGAAAACTTAATATTATCTATCCGTCTATTTATCTGTTTTTCTATCTATTTATTTATTTTTCTCATATAATTTATCGCTTCTATATTCGGACCTTGGCTGATAATTATTTTGGCTAAGGATTCTATAAAGGGCAATTCTTTATGTAAATGCAATTTATTATGAGGGAATCTCAATTTGATGATTTCTTTTAGGTCTATATAGCTAGGTTGCAGCCGGCGACAAATTGCATAATTATATTTCTATATTAATGCTGTCTTTCCTTTACTTATAATTCTATCCTCGGCATGACACTCTAGATAAAAGTTGACCCACTTTTTGGGATGATTACCATAAAAATGAATAATTATAGGTTACCTCTGCCGCCATGAATCGAGATCAATATATATGATTAGATATCCAAGTGTCTATAATTGACTTTGCCGCCGGAAAATTACGTGCAAGGATTCGATATCAATTTGTCTATAGCTGCCCCCCGCATCCCCCCGCTACACGAGATTTGCGCTTTCGCGCTGAGACTTGGCACTCTACATTTTCTACAAATTTTCAGATTTCGGCTGTCGTTGCCGGAATACTGCCAAGCTTTTTTTTCCACTTGAATTTCGCTGCTGGCAGCAGTGGATCAACTCTAGTGTCTTTATAATTATCTATATATATATATTCATATTTATGATTTATGATTTATATTCATATTTTATTTTTATTTAGATATATGATAGTCGGATTATATTTAGAGATTTAAAATCAAGATGTCGAAAAAAATTTCAATTTTATATAAAATATTAATTTGAAGATAAGAAAAAATGTTAAAATTTCAATTGATGTTTTCGAATAAAATTTAGATTTATAATATAATAAATTCTTTTATTCGATATTGATTGATTGATTTGAATAAAAAGAAAAGATTGATATTAGAAAAAAATATTTTAAGAACAAGATTCATTTTGAAATCTTTTATTTTATTCATAGAAAGATTGAAAAATAATGATTGATGAATTTGATATATATATATATAGATCTCTTTATTTTTCGATCGCTATAATTTTTCGATCTTAGCTTTGCTTGAAATAATTCTTTTCTTATCGATATGGATTTGGCGAATTGAATTTTCTAAGTTTTTATTTTATATTTTCTTGACCTTTTCGATATCTTTTCCATTCCCCTCCCCCAATTATCTCATAATGCTTGAAAAATATTTTCAAATAATTTTGATGTCCCCGCCGGTTCGGACTTCTCACAGGCTTTTTGCCCTGACAGACTCCTTCGCGCCGCGGGCCCTTGCCTTTTGCGGATCTGCGCCCTTCAATAATCAAAATCTTCAAAGTCCCGCATCGTCGTTGTCGTAGTCGTAGCTGAAGTCGTAGTCGTAGCAATAATAGTAGTAATAGTAGCATCAATCATTATCGTATAGTAATATCAATAAGATGCTATCAATATATGATATAGGTATCGGAAAAGTAAAGCAAGATAATTCGAAAAATTTATTCGGGACTAGAAAAATAATAATTGATATCAAGAATAATTTTATTTATATATATATAGATCTTATATTAATGATAATTTTATTAGAATAGATATATTTATATTGATCAGAAAATTAAGAATCTTCAAATTAAGATATCTATCTTGGCTGTTGATTAAATTATATATTCATATCTTTATGATATATAATTAATAGGATCGAATTTCTATATTTTAATTTCTCTTTATAAATTATTCTTTTTAATTATATCTATATAATGCCAGATTCAAATAGATTATGATATATTTCAATATTCATATTCATGAATAGATTATTTTATGAGATTTTAATGATATAAAATAATTGGAGTAG
>CAJNDV010031153.1:108097-150902 GCA_905221635.1 Symbiodinium sp. CCMP2456 | reverse complement strand
CCTGCCCCCGCTGCTGATGCCGGGCCGGGGCAATGGCTGCGGCAAGAGGCTGACCCCGGGCCCCTGACAGAAGACTCTGCAAAACCGACGAAAGCAGAATTAACTTGAGCTTCGTCCCTGTGATATCCTGTGATGCTATCTTGGGCCGGGGCGGCCGGGGTTCGGCAAAAAACTGAACGGTTCGCCGCAGTCCTTCTGCTTCTGAGGGGGCTGTTCTTAGGGAATTGCCAGCTTCGTGTTTTGGTCCATTGGTGGCGGGTTTTGGACATCAGATGACATCAGCGACCATATCCATATGGCTTCACAGCCAGAAGAACGACAACAACACCAACAAGAGCAGCAGTTGCAACAAGGTCGACAAGAAGTATGCCAACAGCATGGCACCAGCAAGAAGAACCAAAGCCACGGATTCTGGCAGTACTCCTCGTGGCGTTGAGTGTGAAAGTAGGGAGTCCATCACTAGAAGTCCCTGCGCCGGCGCTTCCCGCCAGAAATTAGAGGTAGCTTTCGTCAGCCTTCAGTTTGCCTTCAAGTTTGTACTTTGCACGCAACAGAGAAGCACACACGTTTGCAGCACAAGCTGTAAAGTGTGAGCGTTCCCCGCATCTGGTGCCTGCAGCGAGAAGGAAGGGCAGGGCCCCGAAGAAACTTTTTCCCCACTTGCAGGTTCCGCGAGCCCCGACATTAGCAGGCCCTTTGTAAATACTCACTTGTCTCGATCTCGGACAAGGCTGCAAAGGCTCCCGTCACGTGTCCGCGTCGGGTTGGGGGAGGATGGCACACCACGGCTCGGAGAAACCTCGGGATCCTCTGGACCACTCGCAGGTTCCGCCGGCGCCAGCGACGGCACCCGCTGCTCAGCCGAGACAACAGCAGCCACAAGAGGCAAAATCTCAGGTACGCAGATTGGACGTTTGCAGATGCACTCACCTCTGTAGAGCTAGCACCGTGCTTGTGCAAGTGTGCCAGCCATGTTTGTGCATGCTGCATGCATCCTTCAAGGCCTCTCCCTACAAAAATGTGTACAGCAGCGCACAAACTCAGAAGAAAGGGCAGGGACCCAAACGACTTGTACATTCGTTTTGAGAGGATCACACATGGCTCACAGAAACCACTGGGTCACTTGGAGGCTCCGCCACCAAGACCGGCACCGGCTGCCCAGGAGGCAAGATCTGAAGCAGACATTTGATGCCTCAACGGCCCTATCCTCAAGCATTTAAGCTCTGCTCTAAACCAGCATACCCTAAATAAACTTGATGTGGTCAGCCTACTGGCTCGTTAGATCCTTTGCTTGTGTCGCAAGTGGAGAGCTTCTCCATTGCTGTTGTCCTTTGGTTTGCACGCCCATGGAGCGACAGAATAGGCAGAGCCTGTTGTTCGAACGAGCCCCGCACCGCTGCGGTTTCGATTTGTTATCAGAATTTTTGGGTTTTCTTTCTATAGCAGTGGTTGGGGCTCCCTGTACTATAAGTAGTGTCACACCGACCCGACTCTTTGGAACTTCGCCTGCCTTGTCCGAGATGAGAGCGTAAATAAACCTTGCCCTAGCCCTTCCGGAGAATATAGTCTTGTTCTGTAGCGATTTTTATTGCTCGACAGCCTTGGACTCTTAGGGTTGGGCTCTGGTTTTCCTGTGCAATCCAATCGATACTCCGAATGCTAGCCTGAGTGACATTATGGTATCAAGTGCAGAAGAATGCATGAGCTGCAAGGTCCCGACAGTGCAGTCGGCCAAGACAAATTCTGCAGCAGCACCACCACCACCAGGCCCGTGGCTGACGGTTCAGCATGTTGAGCGATTTGCTCAGCACTATGATCTTGTCGCGAGGAGCAGCAGCAGAAGCAGAATCAGCACATGATATGGGTAGCACAAGACTGCTTCTACCCGTGGGAATAATAGGTAGGTAAGTAGGGGAAACCGAAGCCACAGCCACAGCCGGAATCCGTTGCTCATGAATGGACACACCTTTCACCACCTCACTCACATTGCCCATGTTATCCTCTGCGCGACGGCCAGGCAAGCCGCTGCTTGCCGTCCCGGAGACCGGATTCCAGGATGTGGACCTGGACCAGGTGCCATCGGCTTCACTTGCAAAGTTTCCTCAACTTAATGATTGCGATGGTGCTTTCGGACGGCTAGCAGAAGAAGAACTGGACCAGTCACGATAACTTCAGAGGTGCCCCATTCCTTTGGAGCAGCAGTAGAGCAGCTATGTCAGCTATGTTGCAAAAATTAACACCATGTTTGGAAGAGTCATGGCAAAAAGAGCTCCAAGGCAGCAGCGCAGTGGCCTTCGGAAAAGAACACCTCGAAGCATTGGACAATAAGAAGAATACTGGAGCAGCCGTCGTCGTCGTTTTGGTGAAATTTTGATGGTTCCGATCATTGCCTGTTCGAAAACAAGCCCCGCAATCAGCGTTACGCTACAGCTCTCAACTCTGTCAGTTTGAGCTTACAGTCATAGCCGTGGCAGCATCAGCAGGAACCGGAGAAGTACCGGTGTGCTTCTGCATAACGAGTAGTACTTGTCCTCGTTGCAGTTGGAGTTGTCGTAGCAGTATTAGGCGTCGTCGTCGTCGTCGTAGTCGTAGCAGTAGCAGCAGCAGCAGGAACCGCAGTTGCGCACCCTCCGGTTTTGAAGCGGATCAGACAGGTACATCTATGTGACCAGTTCACTATTAATCAGCGTATCCATGCCGGCGCGATATCAAGGTGCATGCTACCAGCGAGTCATCAAAAAAATGAGTAAGATTTCTTGCTGCAAGCACTAGTTGCGCACGGTGGGCACTGGAGAGAAAATCCTGGGAATCCAATGTCCATAAGAAAATCGGAATTTCGCCACGAATGAGGCTAAGTCGAGACCAGGCATCCGCAATGATGATGCATCCTCTTGGCATGGACAGTGAAGAGCACAGGTGAGCCCCCCACGATGTAAATGTGGAAGCATAGGACCAGGCAGGCCAGAAGCAAAGGTGCACGGACAAGAAGCCTGATGATGAAATGCTGTCCATACGAGGCATACAGTAGCATTCTTGATTTTTTGGTGAGGAGGCTGTACACAGCTCGTCCGTGTTACTGTGCACAGAAGAACTCACTTGTATGCATCCCCTGCTGAATTTATGCTTTGAAGGTGCTTCTGAATTGCCCGATGGTATGTGAGCCTGTAACGGATTTTATGTCCAGGTGTACGCGCTGCCATCGGTTTTTCTCGCAACATCCTGAGGCAAGAAGGCCCTTCAAGAAAGCCCACACCTTCGCCATCACTGTCTTCCGTGCGACAGCAGAGCAGAGGCCTGAAGTGAACCAGAGCCGGATGCTCCGTACCGACATTACCGACTGAACTCCTTTTACCGGCCAGGCTCGGGATCCGTGTGGAGAACGTCCGCGGGGCAGGTCACCGGGTCACCCTCACTTCACAAGGGCGAGATGGGTGGTTCTCTACATGAGGGTCCCTTGTAAGGTGCCCACAATAATACGGCACCTAAAACAGACGCGACTAGAGGGACCCCGATTTGGAGAACTACCCAGATCAGTTTGCAAGAGTTCTGTGAAGCTGACCCAAGACAACCTGAGGGTAGTTGAATTTAACCTAGTCTTTAGCCACTAGTCACAGTCACAGGTGGAGGAGGTATCCTCATTTCCAGGATTTGTCCCTGAACAGGCTATGACTCTGCATCCCGCGTGCACAGGATATTCGAGGGCGGAATGCTCCTGGCTTAGCGTTTTCTGAGAGCAGCCTTTTCGAGTTGGACGAAGAACATGCCTAAGCCTCCATGATTCGAGGATCGACAAATGGAATTCGACGCAAATCGCCAACGGCCTCCCGACATGGGTAGTGCGAGTTGACGATCCTTGGCAGAAGCAGGCGACATGAATCAACTGTGGTGGAACTCAAAAATTGATCCAGGATGTCATCGTCGGCATGAACGGACGACATGAGTTTACGCCAACAAGTGCGGAGGCCACTGTAAACCCGTGATTATCCAAACTTGCTAGAAGTATTTCTGACGGTCGCTCTGGCAGGAGTAAGGCAGGACTTGTTTGGATTGCCCGACACACATGTTGCCCCCTGGTCACCGGCAATGTGAGTCCTGCCCATTTCATTTCTGAGTTCGGCTGATAACAGGTGCGGACGGTACCCTAGCTGCACCTTGTGTTTGTTTCTGTGTATGATTCTCAAAGTGTTTCGCAGTGGACCAGGCGGCCCTGCTCGTTCAGTTGGAGGGTGCGATGATCTCAGGCTACCATGCTCAACCTTCTGATTGTTCGCGGCTTCTCCTGCTGCAGTTAGTGCGAGGACTGTCGGGTCTCCGACACGATGTCGGGATGGTTGTCGTAAATCGTGATTCGGGAGCGAAGCCCAACTTCATGGCCAGCCGCAGACTCTTTCCATGGAGATTTAGCAGAGGTGAAGTTAGAAGCGAGCAGCAGGCTGCTGTCACTAGGCCTCCACACGACAGCAGCAGCCTTGTAGAGAGTCAGCAGGCTGTCCGCCACCTTGGGAGAGCTTTGCACAGCTGAGGATTGCCGTCATACATGGGCGCTGATGTGTAGTGACGCTCTCAGACGGCTCTGCGAATGCGCCGACATTATGCTGCGCTCTTACTCTTGCTGGTAAAACTGTTGGGTACCGCAAGATTTCCGCACAGATCTCCACAAGATTCCACAAGACCTCCTGCGAGGCTGACAAGCCTGTTTGTGTGTAGTTGGCGCGGGAACAGACCTGCCTCAGAATCCAGCGCGATCGCTCGGTGGATGGCAAAGGCTTCCGTGGGCCCCGGGCCACCTTCGTCGTTTCTGCGCGTGATGACACAGGGCCTAGGGGGGTCAGTCTGCGATCGGTCGGCCACGTCGAGGGGGAAGCTCGAATGCCAGAAATCAAGCCCGAATCACGAACTGACGTCTAGATTCACATGATCGTTTCCTGGGGTCTTTCCTAGGACATAAGCAAGGTTCGATCACACGCGGTAGTGATTGACCCTTTGCTGCTGCGACGTGGCCTTCGAGGCCGAAGTCGATGGGATTGCGCAGGATGCCAAAAGTCGGTGAGCTTGTGTGTCGGCAGAGTTCTCGGCCCAGTGCACGTCGTGGCGCACGTTATTTGGGGTTTCAGGGTTACATGGGGTTTTAGAATGAGCGTACAGGGTTAATTTAAGGTTTCGGTTCTGTTTAGGATGAAGGGTATATTTGCGGTTTAGGATTCATTCGGTTTGGGGTTTAAGTCTGTGAAGGTGGTCGTGCACAAAGGCTCGGGTGTAACTTGCAGCCCCACACAAGTACACAGTGGCCGTCGAGTGAGGGAACCAAGCTCGAAACTCCTAAACCTGCTTTTTGTCTATTACTTGACTTGTTGTTGTGCATTAGTTTTTTCTCTCTCTCTCTCTCTCTCTTTCTTTGCAGCGGAGACAGAACTGTGCGAAGCCTTGGCGGCCTTGTGCGAGCGCGAGAGGTCCCAGTCCCCAAACCTAAATCGAGCTCATGAAGCCTCCGACCACTGCTTAATACATTTGGCCTTGGTTTCAACAAATCTGGAGCTCAATTTCGTCCGTCCTTCTACCACGAAACCTAACCCGAAAATCGAATTGAAAATGCTTTAGTTTGAACTCCACAGCCGCGTACTACCCTTGCACACACGCTGGCCCCCAGATCCAGAACCGCGTGCAACCCATCCAAACGCGCGGGCCGCCCGCTCTACATGCCGCGTGCCACCCACCCAAACCCGCACACCCCCAGCTCCACAGCCGCGTGCCACCCATCCAAGCTCCAGAACCGCTTGGCCCCCATCCCAACCCGCAGCCCCGCACGGCCTCCACCCATTCCTCCAAACCTGCGCCCCTAGCGCCGCCCATCCAAACCCCCGACTCTAGTACCACCCATCCGGGTCCGCATCCAAACCCGCGTACTCCCAGCTCCAGCCGCGTGGCCACCCATGCAGACCCCCAGCTCGAGAAACGCGTGCCACCCATCCAAACCCCCGAACCCCCACCTCCAGAATTGCGTGCCACCCACCCAAACCCGTAGGTCCGAAACCACGTGCCGCCCACCCAAGTCTGCGATAGAACCAGGGGCCAGCCATCCCATTAGGCGTATTTTTATTTATTTTGAGAAGAGGATCCGAATAATTCTTATTTGAATAAGAAATTGAAATATTATATCTAAGATCTGATCCCCAACCCCTCCAATCCTACTAATCCCAGAGAGCGATATTTTTTTGAAAAAACTTGTCTTATAATTATTTTTTTATGAGATTACTTTTGCGGTAAGGATTTCTTTTGAATTTCTAGAGAATTTGCGTACACTCTATTCTCCCAAAGCATATGAAAGGATAATGCCTCGAAATATAAGTCTTTTTGAATAAAAATTTCCGAGAAATTTGTAGTCTCGGATTTATTATCTTGCTTGATAAAAAAAAAATTCTAGAAAATATTTGGAATTAATTCTTTAAATATTTTGAAAATTTCAATACCGTAAATATCTGGAAAATTTTAAAACTGGATCTAAAATATTTATAAGTTTCACTACTTGTCCTAATTTATGATTAAATTTTGATACTGATCTTAGATTAAGGTATATATTTTTCGACTTAGACCTCGGAAATAGGCTATGAAATAATAACTCGAAATTGCGCCATGATGGGGACGGGGATAAGATATCGTCATTATATTTGATCCCGATTCGGATTTCGTCTTTATTATTAATAGTATAATTATTATCATTATCATGAGCGTCATTGATTATGGATTTCTTTGGAGTACGAAATTTGGACGTTGAAATAGTGATTTGTTCTTTTAAGATTGGTCGCGCTGATTGAATATTTACTTAGCTCTTCAGATCTTCGGCTCGTATTAGTATTGGACTTGGAGCTGGTAGCGGGTTTGAGTGGTCAATTTGAAAAAAAATTCAAAATGAAATTCTCTATATATCTTATGATATTAAATAAATATCGAAATCTTAATATTGAATATAGCCCATCTAGTTATTTTAGAAGTCAATTTGATTTTCTTTGAAAATACAGATATGATTAATAAATATATTTAATGTGAAAATATATGAATATCAATTAGAAGGAGGTCTTATATCTATAGATCGATATCTCTGCCTTTATTTTATATGAGAATAAATCATAGATAGAGAAGCGATTAATATGCAATCGAATTACTTGAATATTATTTGAATAATTTGAAGATCGATTATAAGTCTTCATAGTCCAAGACCAAGTAAGAATCTTTGTCCGCGAGCAGGATAATGAATTAGGATTAAAAAAAAACAAATCTTGGGTCTCTAATAATAATTTTCTTAGTCGAAATACAACCCTAGATTTCGATCTTGACGACGGCCTATACTTCATTAGTGATGAGACATCTTTATTTTTCTTTAGGTATAGATTCGTCTTTAAGCTTAATCCTCAATGCCTAGTAAGAATCGTTATCAAATATCCTTGCCCCGGCCTCGCTTACTCTTTTAATAAATTTATTAAGAATCACGATAGAAATATCATCCTAATATTCTTCTTCCCGAAATAAGAGAAATATAGAAAAAATATTTAAGAAGAAATATACCCAAAAAGTCGAAATACTAAATATCAAAATACCCACTATTAAAAAAATAAATAATTAATATAAATACTCAATATGATATTATTTTCCCAGAGAATTTTATAATAATAATTCATAGAGAGAATTATACATTATTGAAATACATATAGAAGAAAATTATTTATTTATAATTATGATTTTCGTTTTCGATTCCATTTGCCATAGAATTAAAGAGAAAATATCTAAATATCAAATATACGAATTTACCTAAAATATTGAAATCTTTTTAGATTGAGAACGTTGTAATTTGAAGAAATCGATTGATTTACGAACATTCAAATAAAGGAAAAGCAACACCCAAGAGCTCGCGTTCTTCTTTTGCGTCGTTCGCTTATCCTATGTGAAAAGCTTTGAAAAGACTGGAAAACGGAAGCTCCCTTCTGCTTAGCAGGCTGCCCAAGCAGGTCGAGGGAGTTCCAAAGTCTGCTACCCTATGAATTGGGGTTTAGGGTTGTGTTTGGGGTGTAGGGTTGCGGGTCTGTCACAACCGAGGATATCAACAAGACGATAGTCGTGGCAAAAGGGGGCCCTGCTTCGCAGGGGCCTTGGATCCACAAGCTTGCACAAGCAATGGAGTACTGGGAAGATTTTCGTCAAGGTCCAAGACTCCAGCTGCCAGATCTTCACGCTTCGCGTGGATAATGACAGCGCATAGCAACTTTTCAGAGGACTTCGGAAGTTGCAAATTGGGCCCTCGAAGTGGACACAGAGGCTCTGCCTAAAAGAAGAAGCATGTTCCATGGACAGAAACGCTGAATGCAGACCCCACCCTCCCGGGACAAGACTCGATTGTCCGCCAAGGTGCACTTAGAACGCCTCTTCATGTACTTTCAAGGCATCAACGCTCTCTTCCAGCGTCGTACTATGGCTGTCGTTGGCAGACTCTTTCAGCCCATCCGAGGCCGTCATCTCCTCATCGTCGCCTCCTAGCAAAACAAGAATGCTCAGACACCACAGTGTCACAGAGGAGTGTTAAATACCCCAGCATCTTGGGCATCGTTGGCAAAAGTAAAGGTTCAACGACCGCGGCTCTTGCTGCGACTTGTTGTCCACATGTTGGGCGCTCAGGATTCAGGGTCTGGCATGTTTCTGCCATCTGCTAAACCAGGGTGCCTTCTTTGCCCGCCAGCTTGGAGGACACAGACTTCAACGCTCCACTCTGCAGCCGCCAGGCTACCTCCAGGGTCGAAGGGGCGGGATGTGTCGGCAGCGCAAGCTTTCGGGATTTCAAGGCACCAGGCACGCCTACTTACTAGCCTAGTTTGCCTCGAAGACACTACGGCTGCAGAAGGATACATCACAAGTAAACTATGGAGAAATGCATACATTGGGTATACCGAATTGCCTCTACTCCACAACAATGCGTTGCTCTGTACCAGACCGTTCTGCTTGAACAACCAACGACAGCTCCACACAAACATGCATGACCAAGTAAATGTACGTGCAAACAACACATACATGCATGTACAGAGAGACTCAGGAAGATACATGGAGCCATGCTTGCATGAATGCATGTTCGAGCGTGGAGACATGCTAGTGACTGCTAGTGCTGCAAATGCTACAGAGATCATAGTCATAGCACATGTTGCACTGGCTTCGACTTGGTTCGCAACTCTGCCTGCTTGGCCCGGAGCTCCAAGTCCTCCTGCGTCGAAGAATAGTTCCTCAGGGCAGCAGAATGACGCCTCGCTTCATTCAGCCCTTCACTCCAGTGCAGTCGAGCTTCTGGGGTGAGAAGACGACTGCGATTTCCTGGAAGACTGTCTTAATCACTCGGACGTAAGTCCGGAGGTCCACCTTCTCAAGCTGAGAGTAGGAGGAGAGGTCGTCGTAGAAGGACTGCGTTGGAAAACGGAACCCATCTTCCGCAATGATCGGTAGTATGGCGCAGGAGTCTATCTGGCTCACCTGCAAGAGCCACTGCGCCATCTCACATGACCTGAAGCATCCGTCTGAGCATATTACGAGCGCAGACTTGGCCGTAGGTGGGAGGTCACGGCTTTGCTGAAGCACTTGCGGCATCGAATTGCTGGAAGCCCCCATGAGCTTGGGCACAATTAAGGCGAGGAGGATGTACGCGGTCGCAGCTGCCTCCGGTCTCAAGATGTGTCTGCCGGCACACGCACACACTCACACACAAGAGCATCGTTGAACACGTGATTTGGCCTTCTTGCATGCCCCGGACCCCGTTAACATCACGCGGCACACCAGCACTCCCTGATGCATCACATCAGAACTCATGCGGACGTATACTCTTGATTCAATGCACGTTTGAAGAAACGACAGTAGCTGGCACCTTGATTACACTCACTTTCAACCGGTTGCTCAAGGAGCCACGGCGGCTCCACTCCTCGCGAAAACATGGGCTGCACATGTCGATGTTGAAGGCCAAAACAACCGTGATGATTTTCATCGATTGTCCCTGAGGAATGGAAGCTTGGAAGTGCCACTTTTACGGACAACGGTGTTGAACACTAGCAAGTAACCAGATTTCCAAGCCAAATCCCGAAAAGAATCGAGGCTTCTCTCGCGTCCCGAACTTCGCACAAAATGCATTCAGCGAGTTGATGCAGCTCGAGCTTGTTGGTGGCTGTAGTTGTTGGGGGAACTGTCGCTTTCCATGGCTCGATCTTCGATGCAGCGCATATGCAGCTCGTTGTTCTTGCTTGTTTACAAGTCGGGGCTGCTAACATGCCCCTTTGTCTTCTGCGTGTTCACC
The DNA here is from genome assembly GCA_905221635.1 of Symbiodinium sp. CCMP2456. NCBI lineage: Eukaryota > Dinophyceae > Suessiales > Symbiodiniaceae > Symbiodinium > Symbiodinium sp. CCMP2456. The sequence continues at coordinate 140,587 of CAJNDV010031153.1, read as the reverse complement.
GCTTCGGTGGGAAGGGTCTCACCGCCCTCCGAGCTGTGCGAAGGCTGGGATTGCTGGCGCGTTATATCTCGATTCGGAGTCCCCCCATGGTGCTGTTTTCGTCGCTTCTCTGCCGCTCACCTGTCAGTGCAGCTTCCACGTCTGATCCGACGACTGCTTGTCTTGCGCTACTGTGACGACCTACAAGCCCTGCTCCGGCATGCTCTCTCTTCTAGCTGTTGTATCTGCAACTGCAGTGAACAGCCATTGTCCCGCCTCCATGTTCTCCAGGTCCGCCAGGATGAGACAGTCCGGATGATCTTTCTGATCACTGATGGATCGAGTCCGGCTGGTCTGTGTCAGGCCGCTGACAATCTGATCGATTGTGTCCGTGCTGAGCAAAGCCGGTACTTCCAGGGCTTCGACGGTGTTGATCCAACGCAGCGTTTCTTCCACCTCGGGCCCGTCGGGGGCGGCTCGGGCTCAGTCCGGGTCTTCTCTGGGCATATCACTTAAACAACAGCAAGCAACGGCCCCTTGGTGCCCAGCCTCAGCAATGCCGATGTTGTAGTTGGCTAACTCGGTAATGTCAGGGACAATGCTGGTGTAGTTCTCAATGAAGGTTTTGTCGGGCTTCAGGAAAGAAGGCCACATGAGCAGCACGGTGTTCACCTTTTGAATCCTGGCAGTTACCATCTCTCCCACACCTCGGTCGCTCCGGATCCTTTTCGCAACTTTGGTAGAAAAACCAAATAGGATCCCCAACCTGTCTACCGCAAGAACAATAAGAGGGCTCCTTTGTGCGGTTTCTCCAAGTCACACCACTTCCGCGTCAAGATGTCCTCAAAAAGAGCTACGGCAACCAGGGCAGGGGCTCGAGAGAGAGAGCCCTGGAGGGGGAGCACCCTCTGAAGCCAAGCCAAAACGCCCTACCCGGGGCCAAGCCAGTAAAAAAGCCTCCAAGCCATGTACGTACAGGTTTAAACACAACGAAGGCGTTAAGCCAAGGAAGGTTGCGGCTTGCTGAAGGCGAGATGTGCACGGGTTGCGCGCGCGCTACTGCGGATGTCCTGGCTGCCGAGGATGACGAAAGTCTCCGTGTCCTGTCCAACGTAGCTGAAGAGCCGTGTAAGATCATTCAGATCATCGCAGTCAACGAACGTTGTGAAACGAGACCCTCGCTTCTGCAGCTCCATCTTGAGCAGACGTGCATAGCTTCCAGCAGCCACCTTCTGGTGACAGAGGAAGAACCGGAACGGCTTCCGATACTTCTGCATAAAATGCTTCACGATGCCGTAGAGGATGGCACCCAGAATGGCGGCCACCATTAAAGATGAGAAGAGCATGCAAATCACGACTGTGATTTCGGCATCGACCTCTCCGACAAAGAGCGAGCCCATGTCCAGGATTACCAGCATGCCCGTCACCAGGACGATGTCCAAGTAGTTACACGCCATAGCTCTCCAGGGCTTGCTGAAGGCCGTCACAACCAGACTGACGTATAAGAGCAGATTCAAGCACAGCACCTTGCCCGAGGTCGAAGGAAGCAAGGGGCACAGCACCACAAGGCCATTGCGCACCAGGAAGATCACAGAGAAGACCTCTGCTCCGGGCCTAAACCGAACGAAAAGAAAGGAGCACGCCCTCACGAACTGCACGTCCGCACTTTCCAGGCGCTTCGGAAGCTCGCGCAAAATGATCCAACTGCAGAGGACAAGGAATGCGATGGGTAAAAGGCAAGCGAAGCCCCCAATCAGTGCCATCTGCAGGTGTTCGTCCCTGCCATTGCAGAAGACGCCGTGGTATGCCTGGACCGTCGAGAGTCCATTGGGATGACTGTCGCATCGGAAGGGCGCCAGAAGGGAGGAGCAGAGCGAGATGAAGAAGACCATGAACAGAGTACCCACTGTCCGCGCCAGAAGACTCAGCTGCAGGCCCTTCGCCTTACGCACTGTCAAGAACGCCGCATGGACCACCGCAGCGACCAAAAAGAAGACCAGAACCAGTAGTGTCCTGCTCATAAAGACTGCGACCCCAACTCGAATCTTACTCACGTCCACACTCTTGTCCTTGTGGCAAACTTCACCACGGGGCTCATGGGAGCAACGCAGCTGATCGATATCATGTCCTCGGCTTCTCCGCTGCATCTCCCTCACTAAACAGTAAGACTAACACTTTGTAGTTGTCGTTCTACGACTACCAGAAGCAGGTGGCCATGTCGAACGCCATGACCTCCAAGGCCACCAGAACGCTCGAGAAAGGCTCACCCCATTCGATTTTGAATTGCTGGATCACCGTGAGCTGCCTCACGTCCAGCTTGAAGGGTAGTGGACTGGGAGGCTATGGTATTCGAGTACTTGATCGAGGGACACAGCGCTGAAAGCTGTCAAGAAGTGCCGCAAAGTCCCTTAACCGTGAGACATTAGCTCCACAATTGAAGCCAAGCTGCTGCACCACGGTTACCATCTGGCCCATGCCCAGGGCAGCAATCAAAAGACTGCCGGGCTGTCTGCTCTTCTGACCCTCGTTCATGAGCACCTGGGCTTAGAGCAGGCCAAGGGGCTCTTGATCACACCGTCGCTTCACATAAATATCAGCTCAGGGCACGATGTAGAGCACAGCGATGGCGCCAATTACAAGAATCGCAACCTTGTTTGAACCCATCCCCCTATCATGCTGGAAGCGGCTCATTCAAAAGCTGCAGCTAGAGAACACTCACGATTAAGGCATAATCGCCTCCAACGCACTCCACGCACACGCCGTCCTGTTGGAACTAGCAAACTCGACTCAAAGCGGTGTCTGCTGCATACAACTCGTCGGAATCAGAGGAACAACAATTGATAATAGTTTTGCCGTACTGATCATGGTACTGTGACAGTCAGAGTGGTGGAAGAAGGGGATATTGACACTGGAAAGATGTCGTGGCTGTCATCGGTATTGCACCACCCGTCATCATCAGCAGCAGCAGCAGCAGCAGCAGCGGCAGCGGCAGCGGCAGCGGCAGAGGCAGCGGCGGCCGCAATAACAACGACAACAACAACTACAACTACAAACAACAACATCGTTATCATCATCATCATCAACAACATCAACATCATCATCATCATCATCATCATCATCATCATGAGAGGCATGACCATACGAAAACGCAATCATGTTGGCCATTGTTGGCCATCGCTGCGCAACTAGCAGTAGCAGCAGCACTGCACCAAGCAGACAAGGTGATCGTGAGTGTGATGGCAAAGTGCTGATGATGATGATGATGACGATGATGATCACGATGATGATTATTATAATGATAATGACAATCATGATGAAGATGCTGATCATGATGAGAGCGATGATGGTATTGATTATGTTGATGATGCTGGTGGTGGTGGTCGTGATGATGACGATGGTGATCATGATGAGAGCGATGATGGTATTGATTATGTTGATGATGCTGGTGGTGGTGGTCGTGATGATGACGATGGTGATGATGATGATGATGATGATGATGATGATGATGATGCTGGTGACGGTGATGATCATGATGATAGCGATGATGATGATGATGATGATGATGATGATGATGACGAGGATGATGATGATGATGGTGATAATGATGCTGATGACGGTGATGATCATGATGATAGCGATGATGATGATGATGATGATGATGATGACGACGACAGCTGGAAAGAGAGCCGCGACACTAGTCTCGACACTACTAGCCATGACTTAGACGATGCATGCATCTAGCAGGACATCTTCAACAAATACCTGCAAACAGCACCACGCCCGACCACCGCAATGAATAACTTTCGGGCGCCTTGGCATGTAGTCCAGGCAAACAGCTGCTACAGGCGATGCTGGTGGTGTCACGGCCTGAAGCACACGTGCCAGGAGGTCCGCCGGGGCAGCGCTCCGGCTGCCCGAAGCACCGGTAGATCGATCCAGGCTCTTCCAGTGGCGAAAAATATCCTTCGGGGCTGCAGTTGTGTTGAGGGATCTTCACTGCTGCCCACATTCAGTTGTTCGATGTCCTAGAAAAACCAAACGTGTCGCTGTTGTTGATGACGCTGAGCTTGCTGACAATGATGCTGCTGCTGATGATGATGATGATCATCATCATCATCATCATCACGATGACGGCAAATGAAGACGACGCCGCCAGCGATGGTACCGCTGCTGATGCTCATGCTCACGGTGAATGTGTTCGAGATCAGGGCAGTGACGGCGGTGATGGCGGTGGAGGTGACGATGATCATGGTGATGCTGGTGATGATGGGGAGAACTAGGGTTAGGATGAAGAGGAGGAGGACCGGAACGAGGAGGAATCCGATGATTTGAGCATGGTCGACGTCATCAGAATGTTGATCGAAGATGTGCATGCTTGCTCATGCAAATGCACACGCTCAGCTTGTGCTGCCGCTTCACGACAAGCTCATACTCGGCACAGCATGTACTCCTTCTGCAAGTATGAGGACCACCAGTGCGGTAACTGCAGGATATTGTTATGCCTGCTCCCCTGTTCTGCGCTGGTTGCTGTGTTGCTTCTGACTGCATGTGCTGTAGGCTGATCTGCGAGTCGAGGCAGCACTGAAGCACTGCAGAGGCTACAGGACTCACCATCGTCTGAGTTGCTGCGAGAGATCAGACACGATCAAGATCAACCTCCACATTGCCACCCGGTCAGGGATTCAAACCACTGCACGTGATATTCACTCCACCAACTGCAACTGCCTAACTCCCACGAATATCCGACGCCACTCACCCAATTGTCACGGCCGAGCATATTGTGCTTGAGCCGTCGCGCCGCACTCCAACGCGACTGCCGGTCCTGGAAGCAGCTCGATTCGGCTCGATCCACTACAGATGGATCCCTCGTCACAGGGCCGGCAAAGCCCATCGTGGTAGTATGTCCCCTCCACGCATCCACAGTAGGACTCTGAGACTGCCCCCTGCACTGGAATCCATGCTATCTCTCCCTGACTCATCACCGCTTTGCTAGTCGTCCATTGATCCATCTGGGTGGTGTTTGCGCCACACTTGAAACAGGCAGTCATACCTGTGTCGTTGGCATATCCACCCAGGTCACATACGCTACACTCTCCGGCACCAGTCCCGTCGGCAAATCTCCCGAGCTCGCAGGGAATGCAGGTGGACTCGCCAGGCAAATTCTGGAAGGTGCCTGACCGGGCAGATCTACGTGTGTTCGTTAAAAAACTGAGACTCATGGTGACGCATGCCTTCTAATCTAGTTCAATGCAGAACTACCATAGGCAAGACCCCTTGTGCTATCGAACTGTGTGGCCTTCTGCACACGGCAGGCACACCCGTGTGGAGCCCTGCTCCATTGAGCTGGTTCCCACTGGGCAGACCTCCGACATGTCGACATGCTCTAGGACTCTAGGGCGCTCCCTGCTAGTAGTATGCTTATGGAGCAAAGTATTCGACGAAGACAACTTGCGGGACGGGGGTTCTTCCCATGGAAGCTTTCCTGGCCTGGCAGCTGACGGCCAGCGATCGGTCCAGCACCTGAGAGTTTCTTTCAGCGGCATCTTTGGGAAGATCGCTCAAGGGGGCCTGCTGCCTCTCGCTTTTGGCTGAGGAGGTGGCGAGCTCACCCAAGGAATTCACCAGTCCCCTTCCAGAAGCGCATGCCGTCTCATTCGGCAGCCAAGCCATCCACACGGCTGAATTTGCTTTCAGCCAGTTGCATGCCGTCTGCCAGGGATCAGGAGGCGTGGCGGAGAGGTGCTGCACCAGAATCGAAGAAAGCTCGTCGTCGGCGATGAAGAGGTTCCTTGCAACCGCCACCGCCCGATCTGCAATGGCTTCCACACCAACCGCCTGGCAAGCAGCAACTCTTCACGCAGAAGGGAAGAGGGCGGGGCTTGCGGCCCAGCAGCTGCCCAATTGGTCAAGTCCACATTCTCCCGCTGGGTCTTGAAGATCTGGTTCGCGTACTCTGAGGGGCTGTTGGGTGGAAAAATGACCTGCGAAGGATTGTCCAGGGTGAACTTGGTATCAGGCGTCCACCAGTAGAGCAAGCTTTGCAATTGACGATTCAATGGGATGTAATAGTCGACGGGCGTTCGCTGCGCCGTGGCAAAAGCCAAAGGCATGTTGTGGAAGAATGCTTGTTGGATCATCTCCTCAGAAGAGCACTCGCTGAGCAAGACCGACTAAGCATCTGCAACCACAAGCGAAGCAGGCGAAGCAACACTGTCAAGGAGCAGGCCATCCCCATCCCGGACCACCGGAGACCACTGTGACGCAACCAGAGATGTTGTGCCGGCAGGCAGGTGCTGGCCACCACTTATCCTGCCAGCACTTGAGCACGGTTTTGCCGTTTACCTCCTCCACGCCATCGACCTAACAGAGAGGGTCACAAGTGAAGCTGGAAGAAAGAGATGTCTTGCAGTCCATATCCGCAAACGAGCCGTCTAGGGCATTCACGTCGCCAGTGGCACCGAGGTACACCGCAGCAATGTCGGGAAAGTAGCCCTGATGACTGGCTGGGTCAATACATGATGCCACCCCCTGCTAGGCCTGCAAATGTCGATCTATCGCACTTGATGTTGGCTTTGCTCGCGCTACGCGAGACGAAGTTCGGGTGAATCACGCTGAGACAGAAACAGCCTGGCCTCCACGCTGTCACCGCAAGTCTGCAGCTGGTCCAGGCTCACGTCTGCAACCACTGCGGCATACAGAGCGGGATTGTACCATGTGGCATTGTAGGAGCGGTAGTACTCCAGCCTTTCCGGACAGATGCTTCGAGTGCTCTGTGGCCTTGTGAACGCAACGGCTACGGACTTCAGTCTATGTCCATGCCGAGGAGCGCGAGACCTCGCTCTGTCAAGGCTTTCTGCACGGCCTGGTCCAAGATGAACATCCCTTCCTTGCCAGGGTAGCCGATGCCTCGGTCGGCTTTCTTTTCGTCTGCTTCTACTTCGCAAAAACCCTGGAATTCTCGGCTTCTTAGTTGCAGCTTTATTTTACCAGAGGCGGAGCGGCTCCCGAGGTTCACCGGCGTGTAGTCGCCCATCTCTGCCGCCCAGGAGCTCCACCAAGGCCTGCATGGAGGCCGTGGAGGGGCCCGGAAGGGCTGCATCGAGGGCAAGACTTGACTAGAAGATAACAAAGGCGAAGGCGACTCCGATCCAACCGAGTGCTGGGCGAGTTCGCGTACCAGAACTCTAGGGAGATATGGTAACCTCGGGTGCGAGAGCCGTGAGCTGACGTGGGGTCCCCCGCACGGCCCGACGTGCAGATCAAACGAGCTGCCACTAAGGTTAGGGAGAGTTGAGAGCATGGTGGCCCACGCACCATGCACACCAGTTCCCAAGGTTCTGTAGTTCCAGCGCTGCCCCTGATCAATTGCCAAGCCGCGACGAGGAGGACCGCAATTCCCCAGGCTCGTCATTTCAATCGGATCATGATCGCACCCGGCAAGCTTAAACACCTAGCCGTTTGATGGCTCATTCAGCAAGATACATGTCCGCATTGTGGTGAGGCCTACAGCTCTCAGATTTGTTTTTGTCATCGAGCCTGTATTTTGCTGACACTTCCGAAGTCCATCAATGTGTTGTAGCCCAGCCGCTCCTGATCAAAACTGCACCAAGCCTTGCGGTTACCCCCGTCAATTAATATGAACTGCATTCCCCTTTTGATGCCCAGAGTCTTGCGCAATGATTTCGTAGATCTTGCTCACGATCGTGGAGGAATCAAAGGAGGAAGTCCAGATGCCAAGAGGCATCGACTCCCCATCTACTACCACATTCTGTCTATCCGCCTCTGGAATTGCATCTGGCAGACATGTCGTCACGCCGACGACATTCCCTGCTGAAAACAGCAGAAGTAACGCCTGCAGGAGGCGGCGCATTGCGGCCGCTAGACCGTAACTTGAGCCATGGCCTGCAATCGCACGACTACTCTGACCCCACGGCCAAATGACAAGAGCGGCTAGGCAAGATCGGCGGCACTTGACCTTTTCGGAGCTGCAAGCGACGTTTCCTGCCTAGCGACCTACGGCAAACCAGAGGCCAGACCCCAAGAGAAGCCCTCCGAAAGGGGGTCCCGGAGAAGCACGACTATCGAGCACTACCAAGAAGGCTCAAAAGGGTGTGGTAAATACTCACAATAATTCTCACAGCACCTATTCAGCTGCTTCAACTGGTTCAGCTGCTTCAACCGGCTCAGCTGCTTCGTCTCCAGCAGCCTCCAGTGGCGGCCCCTGCCGGCAGGAAGCAACACCCCACCGCGGCTTCCGGTTCTTCAACGGTATGACAGTGCAAGTCCTATCCACCTTTCGTTTATGCCAGCTATTGGCAGGGCGACCCACACAGCTTGCCCATTCCAAAAGGTGGCCTCTCCCCACGGTGCCGGCAACTTGGCCACTCCTGGCATCCGAGTCAGACATCAAGAATGTGAAAGCTTCTTCGAGGTATGCAATCGAAACTGCAACCATAACAGCAAAAGAAACACAACACAAACAACACGTAAAGGAGCTACGAGTACAGTGCTGGTTTTGCGACAAGCAGCAGCAGGAGCAGGAGCAGGAGCAGAAGTGGGAGGAGAGGAGGGGGAGGAGGAGGAGGCGTAGCAGCAGCAGCAGCAGCAGCAGCAGCAGCAGCAGCAGCAGCAGCAGCCGCAGCAGCCGCAGCAGCCGCAGCAGCCGCAGCAGCGCAGCAGCCGCAGCAGCCGCAGCAGCCGCAGCAGCCGCAGCAGCCGCAGCAGCCGCAGCAGCCGCAGCAGCCGCAGCCGCCGCAGGCAGCCGCAGCCGCAGCCGCAGCCGCAGCCGCAGCCGCAGCCGCAGCCGCAGCCGCAGCCGCAGCCGCAGCCGCAGCAGCAGCAGCAGCAGCAGCAGCATTAACGGCAGCTTATGGCAAGCACGTAATTTGCATGCATCAAACCTATGTGTGTATGTGTATGTGTATATGTATGTGTATAAATATGTGTGTGTATATATATATATATATATATAAGTATGTCTGCATCTCTCGCAGATTGTTCTTGGGAACAGATGACAACCAGTAAGTGGAACACTCTCCGACCAACAAAAGATTTGGCACATGCCTCAAACAGCATTCACTGGCGCAGCTTTACTTACGCCTTCACCTCTGACCCCAAGTTGACATGCTCTGAGCGACTGCTTGTCTTGTGGAACCCGCATTGCTTGATGCAAGCTTTCGCTTTAGATGACCATCAGGTTCCCCGTGCCGATTAGGCCCAAGCCTGAGCAATGCACGCTCTACGGTGGAATCTTCCAAAAGTTAACCTTAGGAAGATGAGAGCACCTGGACCGTATCTGTCCATGATTGTCTTTGGCTTCGGCACCTGAGGCTCTGCAGTGTCTGAGACTTGGGTCGCGCAGTTCTTTCTCAGGTGCCCTAGGCAGCTGCTTGCAGCCCGGGCCACAGCGGTCTCCATCCACTCCTCGTAGCCTTCGACTTTGATGCCGGAGGCCACGGCCGTTCCATGCACGATCTTCATGGCTCGGGTGATGTCCTCGCAGGATGCTCAAGGCTCTAGAAGCCTTAGAAGCCTTGTCCCTTTTCCGGATCAAGGGCAGAGGGATCATTTGTAACGGATCGAGCCGTGATGCGCACCGGATCGGGGGCCGGGCGCCCGGTCCGGAGAAGCACGTATCACATCACGACCCTCAGCCCTTGATCTGCGTGGCACAATGCCTCCTCTCGCCCTTTGACTGCTGAACCCGCCGCGGCCTCGCAGTTCAAGTCCGGCAGCTTCATCTTCGCAATCTCCTCCAACTTTTCGACGGTGATGCTGCCGATGATGTCTGTGCCTGGACGGTGGAGCTGTCGCACGGTCCGCCGCAAGAGCGTGCATGTGCATGCATGGGTGTGGTAACTCTATCCCGACAATACAGTACGAAGCAGCGGGCACACTCGTGCATATGATTTCCTCACTCTTCTACTCCATGCTCCAAGCTAACTGCCGATGGCCCAACCACTTCTACCCTCTCAGTGTCAGGAGGGGGCTGAGCAGCAAGGACAAGGGCGCGATTGTCGCGGACCTATACATCCTACGTGCTACATCTAATGCATTGTTTCAATAGTACTTACATAGACAAAAACACAGCAACTTATGCAGCGACTACTGCTGGAAAACTGCATGGCAAATACACACCTTTATCGGACAGGGAAGCTATCGCAAGCCCTCTTGTCAACACATGCACGGCTAAGGCTTCGGTTCATAGTGTCACTTCACATCAGCTGCCAGAATATCAGCTGCCAGAATATCAGCTGCCAGTATATCCGACCTCCCCCAAGCTGTCTTAAACGTAAACCTCTAATCCTCCACCCGTATGTGCGCATGTACATCGTGAATGCACTGTGCATGTACAAATTGCTCGACACAGTCAAAACACACGTCGGTATGGCTGGGCCTGCTTTGCCAGAGCCTTTCTGTTTGTTCACGGCCTGCCGGAACTTGGAAAGAAGGAACAGTCCGCAAGACCCTTGCCAAACGCCTTGTGAAGGAGCGCAGCTGTGAGCGGTGTCTTCAGCTCGATCTTGAAGCTCTTGTCGCTCATTACCTTTGTATGAAACGCGCGCGCGGCTTTCGAATCCTTGCCTTCAACTCTTATGATTGAATATGGACCAAGTGGCATGGACGATGCAAGGGCAGGTCTGGCCGACCTGGCACAGAGAGCTCTCATCTGCGAGAGCGCAGGCTGAGGGCAGGCCTTGTCTGCAGTCAAAGCATTGTACTCCTGCAAGCATCAAAGAAGGAGAACTGAGGAGCTTCAAACAGCGATCAAGACCTTCACGAACATGGCGATGTTCAAGCCGAATGCCCCAATGGCAGGGCCCACTGGTGGGGCTGGCGTGGCCTCGGCCCACCGCTCGTGTAAGTGGGGACTGATGAGCTTGGACCAACGCCGCTGCTTCTGCGCCGCTCAACTCTGAGTTCTCGGTTCCTTTTTGTTCCTCCCCGCGGAAGTGTTCTCCTCTCCTTTTGTGAGAAAAAGGTGCCCAGGCCCGAGAGGCCCCCGAGAGGCCCCCTTAGGCCTTAGGCGGCCCCCGCCTCGCAGCGCAGCTCTTCCTGTGCTCTCGACATCAGCTTTGCAAGCAGAGAGACGGTTTCACAGCGACGACCGCCCGCCGCACAGGCAGCCACGGTAGGAATGTATGTAACGATGTCGGGAGAAGTTTTGAAGCGCTCAGCAGCTTCAACAAGCCACAAAGACCACTTCCACTGCTGCGCACGGACGCATGCGCTCAACGCAGCACTCAGCGTGATGACTGTTGACAAGGACCTGCTGTTTGCCTCTGTGAAGAGCAAAAGACTTTGCTTCCACTTTGCTGCAGTGGCGCAAGCAGAGACGGCTGCTCCGAAGGAGGCGGCAGAGGGCTGGGAGAGGGCTGCAAGCATCTGAAGGGCTCTGCGCCAGCGACCGGCAAGGCCGCAAGCGCTCATTGCAACATTGTAGCTGACCACGTCCAACAGCATCGAGTTGCTTTCAAGATGGCGAAGCAGCTCGAGAACGACTTCCGACTTCTCTGCCCTGCCACACACGCTCATTGCAGCGTTGTACGTGACTACAGATGCTTTAACGGACCGGGAAGTCATTAGGTCAAGAATGCTAAGCGCACGCTGCCATTCCGAAGCCTTCTCACAAGTGCTGATCACTGCGTTAAAGGCTATGCTGTCGGTCCTGATGCGACTTGCCTCAAGCTCGCGCAACATAAGCATGGCCCCCTGCCAATCTCCAGCCCTCTCACAAGCACTTATCGTCGCGCTGTAAGAGGGCAGCGATGCAAGCAGTGACTGTTGAGTCAGGGACTTCAATACGAAGAATGCCAACTGCCAGCCGGCTCGCCGTTGACAGCTGATGAGACTGTTCAAGGTCACTTCGTTGGCTCTAAGCCTGCATGCAGTAGTCTGCAACAACGACACTGCCCGGCACCACCCACCACAAGCAGCCAAAGCCCCGACTGCAGCATTCAATGCAGTGATCGAACCATGCCTCGCATACATCTCGAAATGGTTCAGACACGAAAGACTACGCATCCACTGGTCGGCGTCCTCAGAAGCAGCAACGAGGGAAACGCAGGTGGCTTCGTCCCACCTTACTCGGCATGCTGCCATGGTGCTAAACAAATTCATGGCTGCAGGCCACTGGCCAGGGTTGGCCCTCTGACAAGCGTGGATGCCTGAGTTGAGCATGATCTGATTGACGAGGACGGCGAGGATGGCTGCTGAACGCAAAAGCTCCAGTGCCCGGGACCACTCGGAGCCCTTGGCACAGAAGCCGATCGCGGTCCCCAAAGCTGCCTCATCGTCGTCTGCGAGAGTCAAGGCAGCGGCCCAAGTCCCACAAGCGCTGCAAGCACTGGACGCCCCGCTGCTCAGCGCCTGCTTCCAGGTCTCGATGGCGGGCTCGTAGCTCCGCAGGCTCCGCAGGCTCCGCAGGCCCAGGCGACACTCTTCAAGACTCCGCTGCCACAGCAAAGCCTTCCGGCAGACGCTCTGGCTGATTTTGAGCGTTGTCGCGTCTCGCTTCATGTGGGCTTGCCCCATGTACTGCACTATGAAAAACGCCTGTCGCCAAGCGACTGCCTTTGCGCAGGCACTGCTGGTGGCATTGGTTGTTATCACGTCGAAGCTACGTTTCTTTCGCAGATCTGCCAAAATCTGCCAGGCACTGTGCCATCCCAAAGCACCGGCAACAGTGTTGTACACAATTTGTGTAGGCTGCATCCCGCGATTGGCAAGCATCTGAAGAAGAACCAAGGCCCTCCCCCACTCACTCGCGGCTTGCACGCATGCCCCCATTGTGCTACAGAAAGATATCACCACAGGGCACAGCCCCATCTTCTCCATGACGACCAGCAGGCACAAGGCCTGCTGCCATTTTCCAGTATTCTGGTAAGAACAGATAGCGGCATTAAAGGCTACTGCATCTGCTTGCAAGCCTCTGCGAAGATCCTGCTGCAAAGCTAGAGCTTCCCTCCACTGAAACACCGCGGCACATGCGCTGATTCCCAGGCTGTAGGTCTGCGCATCTGCCCGCAGTCGTAAAGTGCCTGCTGTCCTCACGCAAGTTACCGCTGCCTGCCACTTAGAGTTCCCGATTGCACTGCTTGCTGCGCTGAGCAGGATGATGTCTTTCTCCAAACCTTCCTGGCCTACTTGGTTCAGGAGACCAGCACATTCTTCCCATTGCTGCTTGCACGCTTGGATGAACGAAGTGAAAGTAACGATCCCAAGCTGCAAGCACTTCAGCTTAGTGTGTGCGAGTATGAGCAGCGCATGCCGCCACCGCTGACTGCCGATTGACTTCGCGCACGTGCTCTTTGTGATCTCGCCAAGCCTGCGGAGCTGCAGCTCGGCCAACAGGTCCAGGGTCACATGCCACTCCACCTGCCCTGCTCGCCCTGCTCGCCCTACTCTTCCGTCTCGCCCTTCTCGCCTCCGGCCGATCTTTGCCCCAGGCATGGGTGTGCGCGACACAGGACGGCATCTCGCCGACCGCCATTTTGCCAGGTCACGCCCTCGCAGCTCCGAGACATGGAGGGCTCGAACACACGGAAGGTTGCCCCACCAAAGAGAGAGCCGGGCTGAACAGATGTCTGAGCCCGTCTAGCAGCAACAGGCGGTGGAATGAAGAAGCTTCTGGCTTCTGCATCTTCCTGCCTCTACACGGTTTCCAAGAGTTGAGGGGCTCGCTTTCCCACCAGTGATCTTGGACAACTTCACCTGTGAAGAGAGTTCACAGCTAAGCCTCCAAGCGCTCCAAGGGGGGGCCCTTCCCGCCCTTAAGCTCCCGCCTGCGCGACCTCTGTCACAGCACGGAGCGAGGTGGCACTCCCTTTGGTCCTCTCCTGCCTTCCAACAGAAACCTCGGGCAGCGGCACCGGCTTCCCAGAATGACTGCTCTGGTATGATGAACATGCTCCCGCTATGTCGCGTTGCTCCCCCCGTAGGCTCTCGGCTCCCAGTGCCAGAGCGGCGCCTCCGACAACCAGTCCAAAGCCTGACACTGGAATGGAAGGACAACTTCCAAAAAAGGGATCCCCCCCCAAAATTGTTTTGTCAGCGGTGCTCGCATGTCACCTCGTGCCCCACTGCTTTCATTCCGAAGGCTGGCGCGTCCTGGGAGCAGCCCCAAAACAAGCACTCGGAGCTTCTGGCGACGGCGGGGGGGCGAACCTCGCAATGCCGGTGTTGCCGGCGCAGGCGCCGCTGTATTGGCCAGAAAGGCCCTCCTTGGAGTAGCAAAGAACTCACTCTGCTCAGCTCCTGGACAAGCCGAGCGGCTGCCCAAAGGAGCAGAGGGCCGTCGCCTGGGCGAATTCGCAGATACTGGGCCAGCGAAGGGAAGAGGGTGAGCTGAGTCGACGACAGCCGCGAGAACGGCTATCCACGACATTGCCGGGGCGAGGCACTCGCTTTGAGCCGTCGCCCTGCAACATGCCACGTCATGCGATGAGACTGGAGCCTGACCAGCACTCTCACGCAGCTTCTACGGCCCACCCTTCCCAGCAGCGCTTTTCCAGCCCTTGGCTACCCACTCGCTTCAAGCCATGCTTCCGCCGAAAGGACTTCGAAGCCTTTTCGGTCTGCCGATTGACCTGAGAGAAGCAAGCGCATGCTCGTTGTGAAGTCGTGGTCGAGTCGTGGTGCTGCGCACGGGAGAAAGTGAAGTAACCGGGCTCCCCGGCGCACGTCGAGGCTCACGCAGCTCCAGCGAGCGCTCTTAGGCGTTCTTCTTCTTCTTCTTGGCCATCTCGGCTGCATGGGCCTCCTTCTGCTCGTGGTGGTACTCGATGACGCGCTGGGCGTAGGCGGCCTTGGCCTCCTTTCCGGCCTCCATGCGCTTTCGGGTGATGGCCTGGGCGAACACCCGACGTAACATGCACCAGGCATTCTGACCGCCCCTGGACACCTTGAAGTAGCGCTTCCTCTGGAGAAGCTGGGGCGTAATGAGGCGCTGAATCTTGGGTGCCTGCGGGAGCGCGGGAACCGCACTCCACCGTCTGTGCCGTGACTGCTTCAAAAATTAACATCCACGGAGCATGTCAAGGCCTTGGTCTTCTTGCCCTCCTTGATCTCGCGGCGGACCACGAACTGCCTGACATCGTCCTGCAGGCTCCAGGCAGTGCAAAGTTTTTTGCAATCGCGCGAGACGGGAAGTCGACTCCTTCTTCTCCAAGCCGAACAGCTTTCGAATGTTGGAGGCCCTCTTTGGGCCAAGGCGGCGGGGCTTCTGGTCGTCAGTGAGGCCTGCGCGCGCTGCCCCCGAAACACATGGGAGCTCGGACAGGGAACTCGGACGACCGGCTCCTGGGATGTCCTCTGCGCCCTTCTTCACCAGCACCAGGTGCAGAACAGCCAGGTCCGGGCCCACGATGCAGCCTCCGAGTAGCTCACAGCCAGCAATTTGCCTCTCCTATACCAGGCCCTACCATCACAACGGCCATCACGACGGCCGGCCACCCATGCAACGGAAACCCCAGCGCCTCGAACCGACTTGCGCTTGCGGCAGCCGGAACGGCGCTCACGGTAGCAGGACATCCCCTTCTTGAAAAGGAGACGCACACGGTTGTTGCTCATCACGCCTCGGACAGCTCAAGCGGCAAGCATTTTCGGCCGGGGGGGATTTCCGACGTTTGAATCTGAAGCAGGTACCCTGCTTCATGGGGAAGCCCTGCTTGTCGTTGCCACCACCAATGCGAAAGACGTAACCTCAGGCGTAGACAAGCTGCTTCGGCAAAGACTGCTTGCGTAAGGGCCAACCTACGATAAACTCAGTTAGCCGCCCTTGAACTCATCTCCCAAAGAGTCGCCCGAAACCTCGCTGGCCATGCGCTTGTCGAAGAGCGGGTACCTGAACGCACACTGCAGAGGCGCTTCGATGCAAGAAGTTGCAAGGCAGATGTTCCAAAAATACACATAGAAAAACCTCCTCGGTTGACAACTAGATACAGCTTCTTGTCGTCGTCGATCTCTACCAGCTTCTGCATCCCCGTCGTGGGATTCGAGATGTTGAGCTTCATGGCAACGATCAGCGATACGAAGGAGCGGAAGGGACGGCACAGGGAGCAGGTCTTGGCTATCCGGCCTGTGGCTTAAATCGCTGGGCGCGACTTGAGCAAAGGACGATGGCGACATGACAGCCCATTTTGAATCGGCGTAGCCTGTCGTTGCACGAACTCGCAGACCCCGCTCCATGTCGCCGTTTTTTCTGAACCGAGCGGTACGAAGGAGCGTGCATTAGCTCGAGTCGTCGCGCGGGCGGGCGGGCGGGCTGTGGAGCCTCTGCAGCTTGCGGCAGCTCCTGGCGCAGACTCCTCGCGGTGCTCTCCCCGGCGCTCGAAGCTCGGCTCGGCTTTTGGGCTCAATGCGTTCCCCCACAACGCACAGTCGATTGCCGTGCAGATTGGCCGGATGTCGCAAGATTCAGGCCAGGGATGGGACCCAGAGTCTACTAAAGACCGCTTCAGGTAGCGGCTCCCAAATCTTGCTGCTCTCCCACCTGTCGCCTGCTCGCACTGCTCAGTGCCCTTACCCAAGCCCACTTCAACAGCTCAAGCTGAGCCGGCGATTCAAGGTGTGAGCTTCGGATGCGTGCAAGCTTGCAGCCAAAACTGGAAATCGATGGAAAAACTCCAGTGGAGATGAAAGGCTCCCTTGTCAACACTTCTAGCGCTCATCTCCACCGTTGTTCTTGCAATTTGTACAGTTGCCCTGCGCGACCTCTGGAAGCCGCTCTGCAAAGCGCAGAGGCCAAGGACACTACAGATTACGAGTGTCCCGCAGTGGGCAGTTAAATCGACATTGCTCTGTTGACAAAACTGCTGCAGAGACGCTTCGTGGCAAGCAATCGAGTACAGGGTATGCAGCGTCAAGAGACAAAAGGTAAGGCCTTCCGAAGCCCAAAACATGAACACTTTGCTGCCTCTATTCTTTTCATGCTGCCAGAGGATCGGACTTTTCATCGACGCCACTACCTCTGCCAACGCGCTTGCAGCAGCCACACTGGGAGTTGAAGCCCTGTGATGGAACACGGAAGATGATGGGGGCTCGCTCATACTACCCGTATGTGCCCGTCGTGGCTGTGAAATCCCGGTGCAAAGCCTCTCAAAACCAAGCAGAGATCTTGCCGTTGGGTCCGAGGCACGGTGCAAACAACGGCGGCTTGGAAAATGTTGGCGCAGCATGTGCGTCACCGCCCCTTTCGTGCACGAATTTGGAGGCCCCTGTGAGCCCCGTGGATAAAGGCTCTGCCCAACCAGGACATGCTCCTCTGCCCCTAGGCCCTAGGTGCTCCTCGCTGGAGCTGGCGAGGGAGGAATGATTACACGACTTGCAGTGATGCACGCAGGAGGCGATCGGCCAGTCTCAGGGCAGTCGAGTCGACTCAGCAGACGCTGAGCTCCAGCCGCTGCCAACCTCTCAGCTTCGCGAGCACGGCTTGCCGCAATGCCGGGCTTGGCCGGCAGCGGCCTGAAGTCGGAAGATATTTTTTGTTCTGTAGCAGCTCTGCCCTCCGAACAGATTTTTTGTACGCTTGAGAGGGCCAAGCAGCAGAAGAAGCTGACGGAGGATGCTGACGACGTCTGGCGAAGCACTTTCACGATGTGGTCCACGAGAGCGTCGAAGAGCTTCGAACCAGGCTCGCATGGAAGAAATGTCTGCCAGGGGGCTGCCGGCAAGGGAAGCATGGCTTGCTTGCAGCATCTTGCAGCGTGCCTCCCCCTGTGCCACAGAGACGGCGTTGAGGAGCGACAAGCTGCCACCGCGTCCCGCGAGGCAGTGCCACAGTAGCTCGTGCAAGGCTCCTGCAGGCAGCGGCAACAGCGCCCCCGAAGAACAAGAAAGATAAAGGAGCCGAGGACGTCTCCGCACCCCAATTGCAGGAGAAGAGACAACAGGTCCAGGGGGCTGCGCTTCGCTATTCTTCGCTTCGCTATTCTTCGCTCAGTGCCACGCCCCTCTCCTCGG
The DNA here is from genome assembly GCA_905221635.1 of Symbiodinium sp. CCMP2456. NCBI lineage: Eukaryota > Dinophyceae > Suessiales > Symbiodiniaceae > Symbiodinium > Symbiodinium sp. CCMP2456. Next base: position 122,647 of record CAJNDV010031153.1, on the reverse strand, counting down.
AGCTCGGCTCGAGCCTCCTTGGGGAGGCGGCGTCCCACATCCTAGGGAATGGCAAAGGCGCGAGCTCTGTAGCGAACTCTGCACCGCTCTTCTCTCTCTCCAGGCCCTCGCACCCTCTGCGCGACCGCGCGCGCTCTGGCTCTCGTCTTAGACTGAGCTGGTTCGCCGGCGTTGCTCTGCTAAGCGGTTTCTGCAGGTGTGGTGGGCGTACAGCGCAAATGCGTCAAAGGTAGATTCGTTTTTCGCGATTTACTCTTGTCGGCGCAGTTCTCCACAGTTTGAATTCGCGTTTCGTTCTCGGCCCCGGCTGATTTCCTATAGCATGAATTTGCGCGCGCGCGCGCGCGCGCGCGTGTAAAGTTGAGAAGCGTATATGTGCAAAAGGTGTGTTGTCAGAGTAAAGCTTAAAAGCTTATAAAAGCGTAAAAGCGTGGTAAGTAAAGGGCGTTGCTTTCGGCGTAAAAGCCTCAAAACAACGCGCAACAGGAAAGTCGTTTCTTCGCTTTTCGCTGTTTTTGCCCGAGCTCTGAACCTCGAGAAGCCGTAGCCTAAGCCCTTCTTTAACCCTAAAGGGCCTAAACCCCTGACCCGGCTTCCGATTGTGCACCACGGCATCACGAAGAATGACCTGGCCCCGGGCCGGGCTCGAGGCTTCAGGATGTAACGGATTAACGGCTCCAGGGCCTAACCAGAGGCTTATCTTCGGGGCTTGAAGGCTTTTCAAGGGGGTGCGTTTCAAGCGTTCACGTTGATGTTGTTTGCTTTTTTGTCTCTTTCGTGTCCTAAACTCAGGTGTTGGCCTGGTGCGCCTGTGTTTTATGCGACTTCACTCGGTTTCGCCGATGTTTTTGCTGTTTCTGGTTCCTTGAGTCTTTAGGTCTTGCCTAACTTTCGCTGTTTGGACTCGTTCAAAGAAGAGCATCCAGGGCCCAACCATGATTCGTCCATGGTCTACTCCGTTCTGAGAAGACAGCATCCATGGCCCAACCATGATGACGTCTATGGTCTCATCCGTTCTGAGAAGAGTGAGAGGAGAGCATCCATGGCCCAACCTTGATGATGTCCCCGTTTAATCCGCTCTGAGAAGACAGCATCCATGGCCCGAGCACTGATGGGGTCCATGGTCTAATCCATTCTGAGAAGAGAGGGGTTCACGGTTATGGGAGAAGGTTTCAGGCTTGTCCACTTCTGCCAAATTTTGGATTCTGGCTGAGCTCCACAGAAGCCGCTGCAGTTGTGCGTGCTTCAGGGCTCTTCGAATGCTCTTCGTTTAACTATCTACTTGTACCCTGTTCGGCTTTGGTTCGTTTCGTTGCTTCTAGAATTTTGCCGTGTTCGCTCGGAGGCTTTACTCGTTCGCAGTGGACTGTTTTGCCATCTTCCATTTTTTGCCACTTTACAGCGAGCTGCGGTAGTGCACCATATCATAAATGAATTTAAATTTCAACCATTTGCACAATTTTGCGCGCCATGCTCACGTCGGTTTTGAGACCTTTCTCAGATGTTGTTTCCGCGACCCAGAGCTGACTAAGGGTGCCAGGCTTCAGGGTTGAGTGGAAGGTCGCAGGATGTTTGGGGGATCAGGCTTCAGTTCGGGATGCAGGCAGGGTCAGGCAGGACAGGTGGGGGTACACTGTAGAGCACAGCCTTGAAAGCTTCTGGGAGGCACCCAACTATCATGTTATGTCCTTCGGCATGTTGTTTCGTGCATTGCCCCCACGGAGGCTTTCAAACCGGACGAGGCACACAGACATCCCCACAACAGTACAGCTGAGCCCATCTATCAAAATGATGGATGGGGATGCGCCTCGGCGCGAGTTAGGAGGTAACTCCTCCTGACTCTAACCCCTAGCAAAGCAAAGTCTTGGTGTCACTCTCTCTCTCTCTCTCTTGCTTGGGGCTTTCCGAGATCTTCAGCAGAAGCGCAAGCAGGAGCTCCAACGGCAAGTCTTCCTTGGCCCGGACCAAATCCGTCAGGAGAATGCCTGACAGCATGCGTGCATGGCTCAACACAAGCAGGGAGAGACCCGGTCATCGCCGGCTGCGCCTTCCATGATCATGTCCCCCAGGCTCGGAGTTTGCGTCTCACGGAGGGTTGAGCTTTGAGCCACCTCCCGCAATGCCTCTTGACATCTGCTCCACCGCCAAGTCTTCACCTCGCAACTCTTGCGTTGCCCCTATTTCTCTCTTCAGCAACTCTGTGTGGTACTGTGGGGTTCTCAGGTTACACGAAGAGTCACGGTGGCAGTCTCTGAGTGGTCTCCTGGTGGCCGTGGTCGTCGTGGTCGTCGTGGTGTTTTATCACTGTTTGGGGATCTACACCGGCACGATCTGAAACCCAGCCTTGCACTCGGACACCAAATGTTCCATCCAGCTCTGCCAGAACAGCAGAATATCCACCACCCCGTCACCATCACAGGTGTCCAATATGCGCGAGGCCGCTATGAGCCTGCGCAGAAAAGCACACGGCTCAACATGCTGATTCTGATGCACCCCCTACACGAAGGCATGTCAAGAGTTCACGGCTGGGCCAACAAAGCCATAGCATGTTTGAGACCGTTTGGACTCTAGACCATAGTTCAGACTTCTAGACTCTAACTCTAACAAGCTCCTGGCAGGTTGGCAAGCATACACTCTCCGAGTGGAAGCGGCATGTCGGAAAACGCGTGCTGCACAGCTGCCGGGGCAAAATTCATGCCCTTCAGCACGAGCCAAGTTAAAGGCCGAGCAGTGTTCTGCCGAACTTGGAGTACGGAAGAGATCAAGACGGTGAAAAAAGGACGTCATTCTATCACCGAGGCCTGTGATATTCGAGACTTCAGATGTTCCTACAACGCCCACAAAATATCAAGTACAAACCGTACAGAAGGCATAGGTCCATAGGTTTTCGACTTTTCATCATCACCGGCAAAAATCAGAATCATCACGATCTGACGTACATCAAACCGTCCCCGAGCCTCCTAACGTCGAAATCAAGCAGATGGCGTGCCACGGCAGGTCGAAGCAGCTGCGCCAGCAAACTAGGGAAGCGCTTCCCGTTGGCGCACGAAGCCCACGAGTCCAGCAGCCAAACAACACCTCAGCAACACTCAAACTGACTCAAACATGTCAACCAAACCTGGCTTGGTGCCGAAACGTGACGATGTGGCATGTAAATGTGCGGCCGGGCAGCAGCCATATGGAAGGGACGACAGTAGGTTGGTCTCACAGAGAGGCACCAATGCTGACTCCAGATCACCTTCGAGTCTCCCACACAGGCACTGGCAGAGGAAGCCAAACTAAACAGCAAAAGGGGTGGTGGGTAGTGGAATCCAAGCTGTGCAAGAAGGCAAGGATGCCGTTCTGGAGCAGAGGAGCTCACACAAGTTGAGTCGACGAGAGGCGGGCACCACACACACGCGAAGCAAGCGAACACTTCGCAGAGCTAAAGCTGCCGATTTAGTCGCCTGGTGCTGCTCTCAGGAGCTCCGGCAAAACCAACATGGCTGCCAGCAGGGACCTGGTTCCACCGGAATCCAGTCGTGCTTAGCAACTGCTTCTCTTCCAGGCCTGTTGTCCAGACTGGACCAGCAGCGCGTAAGGAGCAAGGCGAATTTGTCCCAGACGCACTTCTCAGCCAGGCCTGGAAGCACGAAGGAGTTCATCAGCCCAATGGGGTCCCATCTCTTGATTGGACGTGAAACCCATGTTGTGGACTGACACTGTGTGAACCTGATGTGGAAGCTATCTAGCAACTCTAGCTATCTAGCATCTAGCTTCAGAACGGCCGGTACACCTGGTAGGTTATCAGGCCAGCACGGATTAGCTACCAGAAGGCCAGGGGGGTCAGGCGGTTGACCAGCCACATCCCTTCCCACAGGGCCAGGGTGCCATCAGCTTCCAAAGCCAGAGCAAGCGACAGAACGTGCTCCTGTCGAAGCCGTCACTGCCCACAGTGTCACTACGCCGGAGCAGTGATTCAACATCGCTGGCACCTCCACCAAGGGCGCCGTTGCAGCATCCGCGAGCGCCGCTTCCAGCAACGGCAACAACGCCGAAGAGGGAAGTGCCTGACCCGGGACGGAACCACTGACCTACCGGCGGGTGTGGTTTAAATGTAAACAGCACTGCGGATCCTCCGTACACTCAGACAGGACACTGCTGAAAGCTTAGCAACAAGGCTGCCAGAGCCCCAGCGAAGCAAAAACAGCGATGTTCTGGTTAGCAAGTTGTGCTGGCATTATTGCTCAACTTGATGGCTTGTGTTAAACATGACAGCACAAAGCAGAATCAGCACGCGCCCCTCCTTGTACCTTTTCACAGCCACATTCATCAGAGAAACTTCTCCCCTAAGCCGATCACTCGAAACGACAGAGCAACTCGCCATCTTTTCCAGGCTCTGAGAAGGAGCCATTCTTGGAGTCGCCGTGACGGCGCACTTATCGAATGCGAGTCAACCGACCCTTCTGAGAAAGCTCTGCACACAATCTTGTGCCAACAGGCCTGGTAAGCTTCCTTTTGAGTCAGCTGCCTGCGACAGCGAATCTGGTAGGAGGACTTCAGTCCTCCACATGCTCTGCTGGTCATCCCATTCGAAAAGGCAGACACCGGACTGCTGATCGGGCCTGGTCAGGAAGGGGCACCATGCGTAACATATGTCTCCGAAGAAGTTGCGGTGCATCCTGGAGACCATTGGTCTCCATTCATTCCGGTCATGAAGGTAATGAAGACCATCCCGCCACTCGTGCTTTCGTAACAAAGCGCCCGAAAGACACAAGCGGAGACGAACTCTCCTGCTAAAACGCCAGATGCATGGCCGCAGGGTTGCATGGGATGAGAGAGACAGCTGCAGTGAGTCAACGTTATCCCGTTCAGCTCATATCGGCCGTATGGATGTTCTGGTAAACAATGCAAAGAGATCTGTCTCTGATACAGGCCCAGCTGCCTCAGCGAAGTGCTCGTGTAGGGCTAGCGCTTGGCTGGCGGTCATGGCATGCGCTGACGATGCGATCCGCTCCTGCACAAGCATGCAACAAGAGAAAGGAATGGGAAAAGACCATCAGAAGAGAAGACTACAGAGCGCGCAGGGAGACCTTCCCGTGCAGCCTGTCAAATTTATAGCCGAGACAGTACGGCGCAGCCATTTCAAGCCGAGGCTAAGGCGCAAAACAATCGCTGCCACCAGAAGAGACGACAGAGAACGGGAGCAAAAAAACGGGTTGTCAGTTCACATTTGCGTTTTTTGTCCTCTCCCAACACTCGGAGAACACTCCAAGCGGCTGGCCTCCTCAGGTGCGTACATCGAAGAGGCTAGCTTGCGTCCATGCGTGGCAAGCGTGGTGCTATGCACAAGCACGAGGAGGCTGAAGATTCAGCTCAGCATCAAGTCAAACTCTACAAGCTTCTTCGAGCTTGCCCATTGCTGGCCATCGAGGAGTACTGCCACCTGCAGCATCATTCAATGCGATCCCGGCAAACGAAGCCCACCCACGGCATCATGATGCTCTACAAACATGATCTCAATCCAAAGCCAGGGACACAGCACACCGGAGGCCTGTCCCACAGTGTCCAACACCGAGTCATCGCTGACCCCGAGTGCCGACCACGCCTCTCGTGACTCGTGAGATCTCGAGTCTTCATGGGAATGGTTCCTGCCCCATCACGATGATTTGCAGTTAGATCTAAGAAGACACTCCAGCATGACGCATCTCAGCTCCGGCCTTGTGCCCACCTTTCAAGCCGACCTGGTGCAGCAGCACCTCCGTGAAATGCTTTCGCTGGATGTAGGATGCGACTCAAGAAACAATACTGCAGACAAGCCACCAGCTGCAGCAATGGATGTTGACTGCAGCTGTGCTGCCAGACCTGGACATCCTGCCTGCAGGCACGCGCATGCCTATGCAGTCAGCGAATTTCATTCGCCTGAAATTCTCACGTGTGTCCAAGTTGCATGCACTGCTTTAGGGTCAGCTCTCGCAAGGCAGCATCGAATGCTCCGAGGCAGCTCCCCATGGACTGGGACTCCTGGGCTCCAACGAAGGGGAGACCGGTGCAAGCGAGCACCGCCTTATCGAGCCAGGTCTCTGCCGTGCAAGCACCCGTGAAAGCCGCATCTTCTGCACTCAAGCTGCCGCCTCACATGCAACATCATGCAACCAATGCAGCCTTGACCCATGCACAGGCACCTCCAAACATCCCGCAAGAAGGCACCTTGCTCTCCGGAAAGAAGCTCCAGAGCATTCTCTGCAGGCGTCTTGGATCCGACAAGGTCCTCCCCCTGCATGGACACCATGGGCTCCTTCTGCACACGGCAATTCCAACTCCGTTTACAAGCTTGTGAGGTCCTTGTGCTGTACAACAACCTTCTCCGTGCTGCCGTCCTCATGGGGAAAGCACGTCGTCAACACCGCTCATACCAGCTACAAGTACCACCCAGAGTACGCAGAAGCTCGTTGGAAGCCAATCCGTCAGCAAATCCGCTTTTTTTCCACCCCGAACGCCAGCATGATAGTGATGCAAAGCTGATTCTCGCGGCATCCGAAGTCACTAAAAAAGTCTTCTCGGCCTTCTGGCGTCGCCTCGGCGCCGAACGCGTCGCTCGCCGCTGAGCGCGCCTCGCGGCCACTGGGCGCCGACTCGCGGACCTGGGAAGGCTCGACGGCTCGACGGCTGGCAACCGCCAAGGCATCCAAGGCCCGCAAACCGTGGTCGAAGGCCTCAGACCGCGGCCGAGCGATGGCGCAGCGCCGTCCACCCAACTGAAGCACGGTTGTCAAAGCAGCGATGCCAGCCTAAGATCGGACATGCAGCCCAATCCCCCCGATCTTGGACCGGAACCAGCTGTGAACCTTGTCAGGATTCTGATTTCAGATCCGGGCTGCAAGGCTGTGCCGACCACAGAATGCCCGAAACGGGTCGCGCTGCAGGCGCTGATCGGCCTGCCACTCGTCGGTTGCTTCATGAACTGTCTGAACCACGGCAATGTCTCATATGATATTGGGCTTGGGTAGCCCATAGTCTGCAGTGGCATTGATGATTTGAATGCTCCTGCACTTGAGCAAAGTGGTACTACAGCATAACTTACAACAGAACCCCAGCCAGCAAAGAGATCAGATCCCTCACTCCCTTGCACGGAAGTCCCTGTAGACAAAGAGCCCGTCTCCTTGCTTGAAACATCTTGCTATGGGTGAGCCACCGCTTGATTGAAACACCAGCATGGTCCAACCACTATCAGCCCAAAGCTGATCTGATGTCTCCTACCCCTGCCTCGTTGATGCTTTGCCTTCGCACCTCCTGAAGGGTCTCATGGCTCGATCCTAGCAAGCCGAGAACCACCATCCGGGTCCAGCCGGGTTCAGGCCCAAGGCTAAGGCCAGATGAGACCCTTCAGAGCCAAAGACTGCGCAGAAATTCACGCCGCTGACGCCGACAGAAAGTCATGCTTGCTGCGACTCCAAAGAGCCACGCTCCGACTCCGAGCCTCGATCATGGTCCCTGCCCGGTTTACGAGACGGGATCCAGCAAGGTCTGGGCAAAAAGAGGAAAATACAACTGCAGCACACCACAGCACACCACACATCGTAAGCATCGATGCCTTCAGGGGCTTCCCTCTGCGTGAGAGCAGCTCCTGCCACGGGGAAATCAGCTTTAACGTCAAGCGCATGAAGCCCTCGGAAGGCGACCGAGAACTTGCCATCTGACCTCCATCCTGCGGCTGATTTCATCGCTGGTCTGGAGCAGCTTGCTTCTTGCCTGCAGGATCGGAGCACCGCTGGCCCCCTGTGCGGACATGGCGCACTAGCGCGCGCCTCGTCGCTGAGGGGAGCCTGGCTCCGTCGGCGCTTCAAGCCAAGCCAAGACATCTGGGCCAAGTGTCGCAAGCTCCCGCGCCTGCGCCGTCATGGCGACCGTCTCGGTCTCGCCTCGGCCGGGTCCTCTGCGCGAAGAGTCGGATGCTCTGTCTGTAACACAACGTGAGAGCAAAAGCAAGGCACGTTACAGCACGTTACAGCTGTTGCAGAGTACTCATGGGCTTTCTCCCTTGCGCCGCCAGCTCGGCATTCTCGATTCTCTTCATGATTTCGACAGGGAGATCAGGTACGTCACTCGTCACAGGAGGCCTCCAATGCCGGTCAAAGCCGGGCACCAGCTCCGCCACGCTGAGGCACAAGGACATGGGCCTGTCAGCCCTTGGTTGTCCACCGCTCCTCGAAGAGCATCAAACGGTAGATCGGTTGATCATACACTTCACCGAGCTGCTCACGATTGCTCACGAGTCGCAGAGTAGCTGGATCAGTGCATCTGCCGTCTTTGCATCAAGGCCCCGCGATGCATCCGTGCGAACAAAATGTTGTCGAAACAGGGACTTCATCATGCCCTCTGATTTGAGCGAACTGCTGGGTGCCAGATCCTTCGCACAAAAAAAGCCAGGCCTGGGGCCACTGTATGACGGGGGGTGACTGGGGGGTTTGAGGCCGGCCTTGGCAGTCCTCGTCATCCACGGCAGCCCAGGAGTCGACGCCCGAGGCCGTCACGAAGGCCAGGATCTGGTCGACCCGAGCTTCGCTGCCCTCGCCCCCTGCCACGCTGGTCCACTCTCGGAAGGAGAGCCCATGTTTCGTCAGCTCCTCTAGAAGCATGTTGCGGGTCTTCTCAAACCTGACATCAAGCAACGTCACGCACCGAAACATTATTACCGAAGACTCGCTACAAGTACAAGCGGACGAGATGCTTGCGCCAAGACGAGCTGAGGATGATCTGCGCGCCGGTTGTGGACACCACTCGACATAGCTCCCGCATACAAGTATCTTGGAAGCAGTGCGATGTGTCGACCTTCTGAGTCTGCTCAAGCATTCGCACCTTCAGGATTGCAGCATGGGATCTCTATGGCTCTTTCAATTTCAAGTCTCAATCAAAAGAGCAGCCGCACCCGAGCTCACGTGGGAACCTGCAGAGGATGCAGCACTCCATCCACGTCCAAGAAAAGCAAACGTCGCTCTTCTGATGGTGATTCGGGCAGGACGTCTCGAGTTTCCGCTGGCTTCTCTCTCTGCGCGTCGTCTGGTGGCCGATGTGGACAGGCCACAGAAGTCAAGTCAGGCATGCGTAGCAACACCGCGTGGTTCTTGACAACCGACAAGCCGCAACTGATCAAGTCGTCCATCATCGCAAACACAAGCTTTGCTGCCTGCTACTCTTGGGTACAGTCTTGGGCCGTGGGAGAGCACAGGGCACCTCTTGCATGGTGCCCCCCCTGTCTGGGCTCTTGGGCTCTGGCCTAAAGCGCGGTGCAGACCGGCTGCATGATCCTCGGAAAATGAGGAAACAAAGCACGAGACCCAAGGAGTCTTTCTCCTCGCACTGCTTTGCCGGGGATCAGGCTCCGGAAGCGCCTGAGAAGGCACCAGGTCCGGCGGCAGGGGCTGGGGGTTTTGCGATCTCCGGCGGTGCGGAGACTTTGGCTCCTTGTGGCGAGCCGGGATCCGACCCTGTGCAGAGTCTCAGAAAATCGACATTTTGAAATCCTTGAAATCCTCCAGGAACTCTGGAGAGCGCCGGGCTCCTGCACGGCTCCGAAAGCTGCGAGACACACAGCAACAAAGGGCGCGCACTCTCCTCGGTGCTTCCTCTTTGGCCGCAGAGCCTCGCGAAGTAGGGCGGCGCAGCAAAAGCAGCACGGCGCAGCGGGGAGTCGCCCCCGGCCAGGCCCTGACCTTCCTCCGGCTTGGGCTTCTGCCAGTCCTGTGCTTTGCAAAGCTGTGCAAAAGAGGCGAAAGAGCTGGAAAGCGACTTTCCGGCCTGGGGCATCCAAGCACTTGTGTATCGTCGCAGTGCCTGACCACACAACCGTTTCCCTGTCTCTCCCTCTACAGTTCCCTGCGAACCTCTGCCGCCGCACTGTTCTCTTCCTTGAGCGCTCGGGCTCTCGCCTCCGTCTCCGCTCTTCCCTTCAGAAGCCTCGCAGTCTCTTCGGATGCTCTGTCACAGAGCATAGACTAAGGCCCAAGGCGCAGGCTCGTCAATCTCTCGCCGCGCCTTCATGACGGCCCGTTTCAGAGCCAAGTTCTCGCCTCGAACGGAGATCTCAAACAACCTCACCCAGAAAAAGAACCCCTGACGGGCCCTGACCTGCCTTGCAGATGTGCGGTGACCAAGCGGCCATCGGCCAACAACCAAGGGTGCCTAGAAGGACCAGAGGAAGTGCATCCAGACCCTTGCCAACTTCATCACTTGGAGCCGAGCTTGTCCATATCTGCTCCGGCCTGCATTGCCATGAGCGGAAATGCTGCCCAGTGTCTGTCCGTGCGCCTCCGGGCCCGAGGGGCTGGGGCCCTCCTTGCCCTCCGGCCTCAGTCACGCAAAGTGGCAAGACGGGCCCATTCGAGCACGCGCTGAGCCTGAGCTTGCGGCACTTGCGTGGTATCCTTTGGCGACGAGGCCTGGGAGGCTTTTTCGAAGGGAAGCGACTTGTGGACCACAGAGCAAGCTGGCAAGTTTTGCTGTGCCCCAGCAAGGCCTAAAGCTAAGCATTCGTGAGCCCTAAACCTCTCTACCTACCACGAAAATCTCCGACTGAGGAGAGAATCATGCCAAGCAAGTTGCCAGTCTGGTTCTGCTCTGCGAACGGCAGCGTGCCTGCGTATCAGAGGGCACTGTCAGGAGGCCTTCCCCTTTTACTTTTAGTCTCACGAGAGTCCCACCAGAACATTGAGACCACTCTCAGCCAGTTGTTGCTTCTCGCCTCGGAACGGCAAAAAGCCGCAGAGGTGTTGAGAGGCTTCTGGGAGACGCTGGGCTACTGACGCTCCAGCTGGTCCAGCCTTTTACTGACCTCACGCTCAGTCTCATGCCCAAAGCAAGGCTCAGCGCATCACAGCGCATCGCCGTGTCCGCCTTCAGAAGCTCATCTTGCATGGCCCCCCCAGCATCGGCGGCCGCTTGCACGGCCGCTGCCACCGCGGATGAGGAGCCTAAGTCTTCTGCACATGCCGTGTCTTGCCGCAACAGATCCAGACGTAGGCTGCATGATTGTCTTGAGCTGACGGCTTCCGTTGCCAAGCAGTGACGCGACCTTGGACTTAAGCGTGCAGAGGCGACATGCAGGGCAGACATGAGCCGGTGTCCACCTTGTTCACTTGGTGGCCCACAGCTTTGGCCAATGCTGCTTGGGCATTTACCTCCCCACAGAAGGATCACCACACGCACAACATCGCACAACTGCACATCATCGCTCCGATCTTCCAGCTCTGCTGCTGCCATTCTCGCCCGACTCATCCTTCCCTGAACGAGTTCTGCCTTCTTGGGCCTCTTGGGTCCTGGTTCGAACCCTGCGAATTCGAAACAAGCAGGTAGCACGTTAAGAACCTCATAAGGTACAGCCACCGATGGCGACTTGTAGGCAGCCCGAAGTCATGTGGGTAGTTGTCAAAATTATGGTCCCTTTTGGGGTATCCTCAAAAAAAGGTGCCGTATTATAATAAGGACCCAAAAAGGGACCATAATTTTCACAACCACCCATGTTGGTGGCACATAGGAACCCTCAGAAGCACAACATCCGAAAGTAGCGAGACCACATCGGGGTCTTGGTGACAGGATTCAATCATGTCGGCAGTTTCTGTTGCCGTCCCAGCACTGTGTCTCCTAAAATGCTGGCTTTGTACAAGGCACGCCCCCCAGATCACCAAAGATGCACGGCTGTTTCCAACTTCCAGCACTTTGGTATCAATCTTCTTTGTCTTAGGAATCACAAGGCACCGGAACCCTGCCTTGCGGGAATCGTCTGCACCGCGCCGACCGCGGATCGGGATCGGCCTCAGTTGCTTCATCCGGGTCGTCTCGGCACGTGACGGCGCGACACCGGGATACCCCGGAGCGCGGGCTCTGCATTCACCACGGCTTGCGCTTTGGGGACCTGTGGCAAGGCTTACGAAGGCTCCCCGCAGCTTGCGGAAGCGTCCGAGGCCGGAGCCGGACGTGCTCGACTAGACCGCTGCCTGGAAGCTCCCGCCGCAGAGGAGCTGGAAGACAGAGCTCCTGTCGACCTCTAGAAGGCAGCCCGGGCCCGCCGAGTGGCAAGGAGAGAACAAGGCCAGAACGAGGACTTCTGAAGCGCCTCCTCGGCCCGGCCCGGCCCGGCCCGGCCCGGCCCGACTCAGAACTTCAAAGGGATCCAACTCCAAGGCAAGCACCCCATTGCCCGGTCTGCGGCCGGTGGTGCCTCGACAGCCAAACACCAGTTGCACCATTCGAGTGCCGGCAGGAGTCAAAGATGATGATGCCCTAGCCCTATAGCCGAGACCGCGGCGCTGAGAATCACCAGGAGCACTGCCTCAACAGAAGTGTGCCACTGCCTATGCCAGCTAAGCCAGCAAGAAACACAAAAAAACAACAGCTCTCCTCCAGTGCGCTCTCTGCTCGTGGGCCGAGAGGTCAAGGCGCCTGCGAACCGCGTCCGACCGCGCGAGTTTTTTGAAGAGCGCTCTCTCTCTGTCTCTCTCTTTCGATGGTACCTGGACCCCCTGGACCACGATCTCGGCTGGTATGGCGACTCCCAAACCCTGGGCAGTCAGTGCAACGGATGTCCAAATGTCTTGAGCCGCAGGCCTGCAGCAGAACTCTGGACGTTGGCCTCACATGGGCTCGACAAGGCCAACATCAGCGGGACCTGCCTCCGTCGCATCGCAAGCATACACATATGCCATCAGGACCACACGCTCGCCGTCATAGTCATCATCCTCTTCCTGACAAAACCACCAACATCACCATCGCCGCATCGACAGCATCATCACCTTCATCATCGTACTTCGAGCGGTTCACACGTCCTGTCTTCATGCAACCTGCAACCAAACAGAACTGCTCCGGTGGACGTCCTAAACATGTTGCAGCACTCAGTCGTCCACAGATTCCGTTGCTTTCGGCCGCGCATTGCTCCTCGGGAATACGGCTCTTCTGCCAGTTGCTGATCGACCCGGTGACCGCCTGCTCTCTCGCGAACTTCTGTGCGTGGTCTCCAAAGGCACGGAGCTGCAGCGCTGGCGCACAGCTTGCCGGATCCTCAGACTGATAGGCAACCATGTCCAAGTTAGCAGATAACTCCCTCAGGTCTGCTCGCCGGATCTGTCAAGTTCTGCCGCAGTCGGCTCGCCATCTCGGCACCTGGTGTCATGGACGACAGGGCGGTCGGCACAAAGGCTTGTTGGGGCTATGGGGACCGTGCGCTTGCTGAGCAGATCATGGGCGCTGTCCATGGCCTGACATTCACCCTTGCCGAACTGCAACACATCGCTTGCAGCAGCTGGAAACATGTCCCACAAGCTTGCAAAAGGATAGTCCCACGAAGTGTTACTGTCATTCCTGGGTTCTTTCCATGCTAGCCTAAGCCGTGCCAGCGCCACAAACCCTACTCCTCCCCCTACTTGGAGGAAAGTTCAGGAAGTTCTGGAGGAATGAATGACTCCTCTGTGTGATCAGCATTGGATTCAAACAATGAACACACACAAGCCACAATCAATATCCCGCCTCATGCTGCATGGGCATAGGCCAGGAGGGTGGCCATCCCAAGTCAAAGGCCAAATGCAAAGCTACGCGTCCTGAAACCCAACCTCATCTGCCTTCTGGTCTCGTCTTGGCTTGTTCTGACCGTCGTGGCGTAATAATTGAGAGGCAGGAGCAAATGGAAATCATAAGAGTATCTGGTCCACTTTCGGCTTTTCGCTTTCAGGCTGACTTGCTGGTGCTTGTAGGCTTGAAGTTTCGCCGGCTGAAGGGTTTCAAGGCGAAGGTTTGGACGAATTTTACCAGCTCAAGGGCTTGAGGCTTCACAGCTGCAAGGTGAGAGGGGCATCCCATGCACATTTCTCGAGCTGCGTACATGTTGATTCACATGCTGCAAGCCACTCCGTGCGCAGCCTACTGAGGCTGCACTACCCAACCACGACCATCATTGCTCTTGTTCCATTTGAACTCTGTTCACTATGGGAACATGTCTTAAGCAAGTTTGCTCAAGCATCCTCTCAAATTTGACAGGATTTCCATGGGATTCTTTTCAAACCGTCCCGAATACTTTTTTCATTGGCGTAAGCTCAATGAACCAAATAACAAGATCTCTAAACAATACAACGTCTGGCAATACGCATCCCTTGAATTCGCTTTTGTTTTTTTTGCTTTGGCATGCATTCATTGGCAAATGGAGCCCCGCGGGGCATGACTGGGACACATTGATCATTGAATGCCCAATGTGACGCTCTACCGTACAGGTATGACGTTGGCTACTCCGCAGCCGGCCGGTCCCCAGTGTGCTGAAACAAGCTGGCACTCAGGGCAACGGATGAGTTTACGGAAGTTTATGGGCTGTGTCCAAGGGCGGCACTACAGGCAGAGCTTGCGTGTGGAAGATGCGCAATTTCGTCATGTGTGTTGGGATCGATTCGCGGCATGGGCAGCCTCGCCGAAAGCAGCAGTTCAACAACGACAAAGACAACAACAAGAACGCTAACCACAACCACAACAACCTGAACCACCACTAAAACAACAACTGCAACAACAACAACAACAACGGCAGCAACAGCAACA
>CAJNDV010031153.1:87209-107997 GCA_905221635.1 Symbiodinium sp. CCMP2456 | reverse complement strand
GCGAACTCTCAGCCCTAAACCCTAAACCCTAAAACCCTAAACCCTAAACCCGAACAGCCAGGCAGCTGCGCAATCGCCCCATGCAGGCCAAGGAAAGCGAGCACTCCCAAGCAGCATGACGCAGGAGACCTTTAGGGCTTAACATAGAGGTCTTCATAATGTAAGGACAAGGGGGCCCAAGAGATACACCGTTATTCATGGTTCTATGTTAGGAGTTTAGTTGGTTTGAAGTTTTTTCGGGTGAGAGTCTCTGGAATGTAGGGCTTAGGCTTACGCTCACGCAACTCGGTCACTGCCAGACGAGGTCTCATGAGTCGGCACAGCACTACAAATTGACATCCAAGTGCTGTCCACCATCGACGGTCCCTAAACCCTAAACTGCAAGATTTTCGATCAAACAGAGCCAGAGACGTGCGGACAGCACTCGAAGGGTTTTGCGGTTCAGCTTCAGGGTGCCGGTTTCGGCCTCTCTCACATGACATACTCGGGAGTCTTTCTGAGGAGGACAAGGGACACAAAGAGGCCTGGACGCGGCTTCCACGACCTCGACCCTCTCAACAGCACATAGTTGAGAGAGACACTGCACGGAGCGATCGAGAGACGGTCTCGGAGGCACTTAGGATGCTCCAGCTACCCAGAGAGCCCAATACCCCTTAATTAAGGAATATAGCTTAAACCATAATATTAAGGCCCCTATAATTTAAGCTATATTCCTTAATTAAGGGGTATTGGGCTCTCCGGGTACATCTGGTAGTGAGGCCAAGAGGGGGGCACTCTCACGAGGAGCTGCCGAAAGCCGGACTCTTGCTTCTTGGGCTCGGTTTCAAGATGCGGTCCTTGGGACGCCGGGCTGTTAGGGGCCCACGGAAGTAGACCCTTCTGTTCAGCTAAGAGCACATCTAGTCGCTCCAAACCCGAAGCCCTTTTTGCAGCAGGCTTCTCTCGCCCGGAACACGAAGCCCTAAACCCTAAACCCTAAACCGCTGAGCCTGATAAGCTTGTAGTTCTTATCGAGCTCGGACCAAAATCGACCACACCTCGGGGCGAAGAAGAGCTCTGCTGAGGGCCGAAGCCCCTGAGGGCGAGGGTTCTGGTGTTTTGGGCTTTTGGGTTTAATTGGGGCTTCCGACCTATGGGCTTGTAAGGCTTATAACAGGCTTGTAATGGGCTTGTAAGCGGCTTGTAATGGGCTTATAATAGGCTTATAATGGGCTTATATAGTAGGCTTGTAAGGCTTATAAACTCAAGTTTGTTTAATTCTGTGCCTGTCGCTGTTCAGGATTTCAGGGTCCCCAGGGTTTGAGGTGCGATAGGCAAGGCTCAAGCCACAGTCTCTGGGCCGAAGAAGCAACGGGTCGTGGGGTTCTTGGCGGCGGAGCGTCTTCAAACCAGGGCCACGTCTTTCTGTCTTAGTATAAAATGACAAACCCAATCGTGGATGCATCTTGGGAGTTTGTCGCACTCTACTAACTGCGACGCGATTGGGGATGAAGATTCGGCCTGTCGTCGTAATTTGCTCGCATGCGACTCGAATTGTAAGCCTCCACCCAACTTTTTTGTGGAGTCTAGTAAGGAGGAGGCAGAGATAGGCATGCTCAGGTCCAAAGAGCAAATCTCCGGCAACATAGTATGGCCAGCAAGCCAAGGATTCGGTCACCTGCGAGGGACACAGGCACATACAGCACACAAGACTGGGACATATGCAGTTGGATGCTTTCCAGGGTCAGGGGCGTGGTATGTAGCAGTTGCGAGGAATGCGTGTTAAAGCATCAATGCGACCGTAAGTCGTATAGACTGGCGCTTACCATGGTTGCTGCACTTTCCCGAATGTTCCAGCAAACGCTGCGAGCCCGACTTGAATCTGCGATGGCCTGCGCAGTTTGCAACTGGATGTGCTGATGCTTTTGCTACATTGCATGTCTGAAGGAGCAGGATCCAAACTCATGTTTGCAAGCAAGCTGCGCTCAAGCATGGCGAATAGTAGTATGTGGCCAGGGCTGCGACAACGAGGGAGACGGCGATGCGTTGAAACGCGCTCTCCTGAGGTTCTGGGATGTTTGACTGGGGCATATTCGACTACCTCGTGCCTCTTCGGCATGCGGATCAGAGCTCGGCAGGCGCTCGGCTTTAGGAAGCTTTAGCAACGTCTGGGGCTTGGGGCCTGGGTCGAAGATATTGAATCTGCTGGAGATGTGGGGAAACGCTGTATGCATGCTCGGAGAAATGCTGCTGCAAGGGAGTATCTGTGGCAGCGATGCTGCGAGCTTCCGAAGGTAGAGCCCACACAAATGGAACCTACATAATGCAGGGGCCTTAATGATTAGAATAAGGCTTTGGGGGTTCCTTATTATAAATATAGTATAACAAACCCCCAAACCCTATTCTAATTATTAAGATATTGTAGCAACATCCATCCTTGCCACTGGGGCGGGACCCTTGCTATTTGGAAGCCCTGAAAACCCGACATTTTTCGGAAATACTGCAGGGCCCTGAATAATTAGAATAGGGTTTTGGGGCCCATTATACTATAATGATAATAATGAACCCCCAAACTAGTATTGGTAATTATTTAGGCTCCTATATTTCCGGCAGAAGCTTCGGAGGATGATGTGCTCCTACTTTGGGACCTTAGAAAGAAACCCGGATCCTGTGCAACAGGGACCTGCACACCGGGACCCATGGTATCTTAACAACTTGTGCCCTCTGAAACCATTGGCCTGATTTTGTGTGGGATTTGGGGTTGGTTTAGCGGTTTTTTTCCCTCTCGCATGGCATTTAGCGGTTTAGGGTTGAGGGTTTTTTAACGGGGTGCCGAAGACTAGCTGCCAAGGTTTGAACACTGGACCAAAGAGTCCTGCAGAACGCGGCGCCCTCAAAACTTCCAAGCTTTGAAGCAGAATTCCGACGAATGCTACTCCGACCAATTAGCACAAAAAACACATCGACAAAAGCAGAAGCCCTAAACCCTAAACCCTAAGCCCTAAGCCCTAAACCCTAAAAGCCCTGATTCTAGTCCAGACAGCACCAAAACTCAACGGATCGAGGCAAGGTGCAAACTGCTCCAGCGACCAGCTGAGCAGGCGCCACCATAGCAGCCTCTGAGCATCTGCTTCTATAGGGGCCTTCATAGCCTTCAATAGGGTTTAGGGTTTAGGGTTTAGAGTTTGGGGTTTAGGGTTTAGGGTTTAGGGCTGCTTCTAATAGGGGCCTTCATAGCCTTCAATAGGGTTTAGGGTTTAGGGCTGCTTCTATGGGGGCCTTCATCGTTTGAATAGGGTTTTGGGTCCCATTATGCTACATTTATAATAAGGAACCTAAAGAATAAAATAGGTAATTATCAAGGCCCCTATATTACCCAAGAGACTCCAAGACCCCTTTAGGTCAGAGGGTTTCAATAGGTTTTATGGGGTTTTCGGTTGGTTTCGTCGGGTTTAGGCTTAGGGTAGGGTTTCGGAAAGTTTACGGTTTTGGGTTAAGGACAGCCAGGAAGAAAACGAAAAGCCTAAACTGCGACGAGCCTGCACATATAATCACCCAGGGCCTGCTTATATCATCACCCAGAGCTCCAAACCCAACAGCGTGCTTGTATTGGGTCCTAAACCCTAAACCCTAAACTCTAAACCCTAAACTTTAAACCCTAAACTCTAAACCCTAAAGGCCTAGTTCGGCCTCGGGTGTGAGGTCTGGGCCCAGGTTTGAAGAAGTCTACAGTATACACTGCTAGACAAGGACGCACTTCTCCAACAAACACCAAACTCCTTCTTCCATACATTTAAGTTAGCACCAACACACCCTCATGAAGCAAGAGTGTGTAGTTTTCTCGGGATTGGCACTCTTTTTTCAGGAACGGCGCTTCACGAAGAGTAAACATCTAGCCGAGTCGAGCTCGGGGTCCAGCAACCCTTATGGTAACCTCCATAGGATCTTATAGTAACCCTTATAGAGCTCGTGTAGGAACCCAGTAAGCCTTGCCCTAAACCCTAAACCCTAAACCCTAAACCCCTGGCCGAAAGGCCCAAAAAGGTACCAATGGATCTGCTCCCCGGAGAAGAGCAGAAGATTGACCACCGTGCGCAGGTAGCCGACAGGATCGACACCCAGCTTCCCTTCCGGGTCTTGATTGATTGGAGCTTCAGGGTTTGTCGGGTTTGCGGCTTACGCTGTAGGGATGAGATTTCTGAGGGATTGGATTTAAGGTTTCGGGGTCGGGCACCCTAAGGCGTAAGGCCATGCTGGAATTGGGGTCGGCCATGTTTTGGCTTCAGACTTCGAGATTGCTCGCCCTCAGGATTGTACATTGGCTGAAACATGCAGGGATCCGAGTCATCAAGAAGATTATAACAGTGAGCCTCGTCTCGAACATGCTCGAACGACCTTGTATGTCATCACCTGCTACAACCACATAGTACAAGACTGGCCTGACTTAGGCTTGAACAGCACCAGCTCCCAAAAGCTTACGACCTCGCCTGCGAAGAGGTTGTGGCAAACCGGATGGAGGAACGCGCAGAAGACAAGGATCTGGACGGCCGTGTCCTCGTACATGTTGCGAAGAAGCCCGAAATTATATAAGATAGAGGCCTTAATAGTTAGAATCGGGTTTGGGGGTATATTATACACTATACTTATAATAAGGAACCCCCAAAACCCTGTTCGAATTATCAAGGCCCCTACATTAACGACGTATCCGATAACCCCTCCGATGGGGCTGCGGCTACGAGACTCGATGCAAGTCAGTGGTGCTGTCATCGTTTGGGTTGATACCGCAGGCAATCAAAACAATCTTATCCAGTCCATGTATGACTTGGAGGAATAAAGCCCCTGATGGATCTAGTGATGCCCCAGACAGCCTTTCGAAACATCATGACAGAAAACAAAACACGTGCTGTGCTTATGTCCATGAGCCCCGGACGATCACCCTGTGAAGCCAAGTACATACGATTCAGGGTTTAGGGTTAATAACTTACGGAACTGACGTGCTGAGAATGAAACTCCACCGCACGCCAGGTTGCGCTGGAGTCGGGCGGCAGGTTTTGGAGGAATCAAATGGCATTTTGTGTAAGAATGAAAATAAGGACAACAGCAATAGCATGCAGAATAGTTATGATATGAATACAAACTGACTAAACAACTGGCGGGGCATTGGTCTGACTGTGCAGAGAGTCCCGCGACGATCGCCCCATTTCCTGGAGGCTTCGCCCCTTTTTGCTCACAACCTAAGTTGGTGTTGAGACTTGAGACGTGTTGAGACGTGCAGCTTTGGGGTGGCAGACGTACCTGGATGGTAGACTCACGCATATGTGGGCCTGTAGGTGCAACTGCACGTCTCGAATTGTCCTGATATCAGACTCGCTACGCCGCTACAAGTACGGCCAGCAGGGCCAAGCAGCTCCACTGATAAAGGCCAAGGCCCGCGTCTGAAATGGATGGATGAAGCCCAGCACAATCGAATAACCTTCGACGGGCATTGCAGCTTCGCACGGTAGCTAAGTGGGGCCTGCAGACCCTGAAACCTTGGCTACATTGCAAAATTTGAGTTCGGCATATCACGAGTCAGCAAGCCTAGTGCACATCGAAGCATGGCAAAATGCATCCGAATGGATTGAAACGCTTGGCCTGGCATGTCCGTGGTGATGGTGTGCGTCATCACCACGAGCACCATCCTCATCGACTGCGGGAGTTTGTCGTTGTTTGCCATGCGGCGACATCGTGGGCTCGATCAGGCTGCATGCAACGCAATGAGTTAACGTTATCGCTGGACTCATGCATCCGAGGCTCAAAATAAACCGGGCATTGTCCAGCAGCGCCGACAAGTGGAGGCTGATGACCAGGTTGTGGCCTCAGCAAGAACGGAATCGATGCCAATTGTCTCCCAGGTAATATTATCTTTTCTTGAGACTGCTTCCGCCCAGAGCGGCGAGCTCCTAGAGTGGTATCTCGGTTTAACGCCACGAAGCAGTAATTAAAACAGTAACACATAGGTTCAACTACGGAGAAGGGCACGTGATGTACAATCTAGTCCTAAACAGCAATACACCTTATGTAAACTCTAGAAGCCCACACCCGTAGTAAACTTGCGCGTGAGTTCTCATGCTTTGACAAGGCTATCTGACTACCTCATACTTGTGAAATGCATGGGGTTTCAGATATAAGACTCAAAAGAATCTGTATCCTTGTTAGCAGGAGTTCTAAATGCCGTAAGTCTAGTTGTAAGAAAATCTGAAATACCTTAGGTTTTTAGGACGCGCAAGAACGCGGCCATGACTTATGCTTGTCCGATGTCTTGAGTCTTGAGTCCCGCTTTCCTCGGTCGCCAAGGAGCCCAAAATGCCGAGGGGGGGAGGTCTCGCCGCGGCCATGCGATCGCTTTATTCCAGGTCTGCTCCAAGGACTTATAGGGGAGTGTTGTAGCAGGGTTTGGGGTTTACCTATAGTCTCCATTGTAGTTCCTTTTTTAACCAAAGATATATTAACGAGTTTATAAGGTATCCCCAAAAAGGAACTACAATGGAGACTATAGGTAGGGTTTGAGGTTTAGGCAGGGACTTACAGGGGTGTCGTAGGGGTTTAGGGTGTAGGGTCCTGCAGGTGCTTGGGAAAGTTTTCAGAATTGTGCTTTCATGCTGGGCCTTGTCTTGCTTTTGAAGATGACCTCTGCGTCACGGCCTTGTAGAAGTCTTTATCATGCTCACATCTTGGTATCCAGATACTACGCAAGGGGTCACAGCCACCCACATGGGCGTGGGGTACAACATCAACCTCAATGACGCTGCCGAAGTTCAGGTTAACCTGAATGGGGGCTGCACTTCCTTGGTGAAACCGGAGGAGCCGTCCAGGGACTGAAATTGAACTTCGAGTTGGCGGCTTCTTTGAATCACATCCAGCATATGTAAGCCTTAGTTCCGAAGCCTAATTTCCGAAGCCATGGACCCTAAACCCTAAACCGGCTTCCTTCCATGACATGGCCCGGCCTAGGCTTCTTTCACTTCTTCCACCACGACAAGTGGTGCCACGGAGATACTCAGGCGGTGGCAAAGGCTGGTGGATTCAAGTGGCCTCCTCCAGCCCAGATGGCTGCGAGATTTCGCAGGCAAAAGCTGAGAATTATTCGGGGTTTAGGCTTTAGGAATTGAGTGCCCTTACGTGTGCCCTGACGTAAGGAGGTTTAGGGATTGGAGATCGCAGTGGAAGCAAACTATTGGCAAATGCCCCTACCCAGCTTCTCTGACCGTCAAGCTGCTACCCACGAACTGAAAGCCCTAGAGCCCCAGGAAAAGCGGCAGCCTGCCAAATCGCAATCAATGATAATCAATGTTCTCGCCACCGAAAGCAACACTTCCGGTCCAGAGCGGTCCTACAACATAGGCGACCTAGCTTTGGTGACTGATAGCCATCTGTCGGCACTGAAGTCAGGGAAGGTATGGCTTGCATCAACTACCGACTCCACAGAATCAGGTGTTCAAAGCAACAGCCAAGCCACGATTCAGTAGCGTCCACACAACCTTCATCAAGGATTCATTGGCCTGGGATGTGGCCAACTGTGTAATCATGCTTCAGGCCTCAAGGTGTTGAAAACAAGTGCAAGCGTTTGCTTTCGATGGGCTTTGTCCTAGGACACGGGGTGCACAAAAGGCTGCAGGAAGTCTTCAGCTGCTGGTTGTGCATTAATGTTCGGGCAATGTCGCAGGGTCCCGATTCTCGCAGCATGCCGGGAGTATTTCTGAAAATGACACGAAGGATAGCAGCTGAGCATGAATTTTTGGAACGGATTGCAACGTCACGCCAGGACAGCTGCCTGTTTCCACGCCGCACTCGTTAAACCAAAACCCAAAACCAGATGCGAAAATGCAACCCGTCTAGCCTGCAAAAACACACCTCTTAGATTCACACAAACTCAGGCTGCGAGCACTGGGTTCTCTCAACGTCCTGATGTGCCCAAGAAGGAAACCCCCATGCGACCTCATCAGGAGCCCTTTTCCCCTGTATACCAGTGTAGCAAGATCCCAAACGTCAGAGCCCAAGAGGCGTTCATCGCACCGATTCCATCCCCGGAAAGGTCCTGCCAAAGAGAAGTACTCTAGGGCTTTTAGCGTGTCTGATGGTAGCAGGGTTTCTAGGACTTCCTAGGACTCTACTTAGGATTTTCTACAGGATTTTGTAGTGTCCTGCTCGTTATGGCCATAAAACTTGTCATAATTCTGGTCTCGAGGGCTTGAAGTCAACGGAAAATCGTACTGCTAATGCTCAGGATTTAGGGCTGCAGGGTTCACAGTCCCAAGTTGCAGGGTTTAGGGCCGGGAGGTGTGCGTGGACGTGGGTCTAGCGATCCTCGACCACTGCTTCAAATTCATCCCGTGCCTGCAGAAACCAACATGGCCTCATCTCAGGAACTTCGTATTCGGCTATCCCAAGGCCTACACTCTGCATAGCTACATAGTAGTTCCTTTTTGGGCATTACCTTATAGGATTCTAAATATGAACCCCAAAAAGGAACTACTATGGGGCCTATGGGTAAACCCTCTGCAACATTATCGGACTTCAGGTCTCCGCGGAGATGCACCGCCGAGGCTTCGTTGCTCCGGAGAGCAGCGCGCCGAGCACCTGGCGCCAGCATTGGGCTCTCCACTGAAAAAATTGGGTTTTCGGGCCTTGGGTTTTGTGGTTTATGTTGTAGGGTGTCGCAGTTTAAAGTTTACGGTTTCGGATTTTGGGGTTTATAGTTAAATGGTTTAGGAACTCGAATTTTAATGAATTGCCCCAGGTTTGGTTGGAGCTGATGGCTCTCAGGGGTTTGAAGGCGTAGGACCTTCGAGAGCTGTAGATTTGGCATTTTGCTTCCAAAAGCTTCGCTCTTTTGTAAAGTGTGGATGGATCTTACAGTAAGGTTTTGTAGCTGTGGCGTCGCCTCGCAACGTCTCGCGATTGACTTCGATTGAAAGCGGCATGTGCATGTGCAGGTCTTGAAAGCTTGTGATTCACGTCCTCAGCAAGGTCCAGCCTCTTGCGAACTGCAAGTGCGCGGATGACAAGATCATAGCCTGCCTCAGTCCTGATGCCTGCTCCCTCTCGCAGCCTATTGCAGAAAGACAGACGCGCTGTATGACGCCATGTACCAGTGTTCACAGGTACATCGGTTATCCATTTGCCAGAACTCAAGAGTTTTCATCGTGACACCCTGCAGGAACACCGGACATGCGATAAGAACATATGACTTCAGGGCAGTACACTATACACCACAGCAGTTCCTGCCATCTCTTCGAACAGCTCCCAAGCTTAACCTGCGACTTTCTTCAGGCACCGGTGGTGTTGCCAGGCGAATCCGCAAAGGCGGGAAAGGTCCCATGAGAGGCTCTTCACCTCGCGGACGACAACCGTGCAGGCGCAGTTCGTAGAGCGAAAACCCTGAACCCCTAAACCCCTAAAGACCTATAAACCTTAAACCCCTAAACCCTAAAGAAGCCTGGCGCAGGGTGCTCTTAATGGGCAACAGCACATAGCGTTGCAATAAACTTGATAGCGACATGGCCCATGTGGAACGTAGCATGCAACTCGTCACTATGCAATGCGAGGAAAATCGGTCCCCACATGCCCCCCCCCCCCGCCCCCGTGATCCAAGGATTGGAGTTTGGAGCCTTCCGTGTTGATATGTGTGCGCTTGTGTGCCATACAAGTAATTCCAAAACATGCAGGGATGCATGCTTTTTCTAACAATGTATCAATCTCATAGCGCACGCCCTCGGATATACTTCGGATATACCACTTACTTTGTTCTGTGCACCCGTGAATAAGTCCATTGGTCATTGTTTCTCTCTGCTCATAAAGCGTATCTTCAGTACGATGAGTGACGTGAACCTTTCACCGTAAGGACAAAACTCTGACAACTTGTAGCTAAGGGCTTGCGCAACAAGGAGACTCGAGGAGATTGGAGGAAGAAAAAGAAGCTAAACATGTCAAGCTTCAGTTCTACCTAGAGACCTAGAGTCTCCATTGTAGTTCCTTTTTGGGGATACCTTATAAACTCGTTAATATATATATATATATGTGGTTAACCCCAAAAAAGGAACTACGATGGAGACTATAGGTAGTAGGTGTAGGGTTTCGGCTCCAAAAGTGCTAAGCGGCGGCTGCTGCTCGCAGATGCCGTGGCACCATCTTCCTCTATGCAGCTTTTCCAGGCTCAGGTGCAAGTTTCGACGAGAGGGGGCCGGCTCAGGAGGAGAAGAACAGGGTAAAGCAGTCTTTGAGAAATGGCAGTACTGAAGTCTTACAAATGCTGCTTTGCTGAAGCGTTCATGGCCCTTAGCGTTAGCCAACAAGAAGTTGAAAACTGTGGGTGATTAAAAAAACTGCCACGCCTCGTTGTCTCGACAGTTTGAGTTACTGCATGCCGAGGACCTTCATGATTAGAATAGAGTTGTGAGGTCTATTGTACTATAATTATAAACCCTAAACCCTATTTACTGTACTAGTTATATGCCCTAAACCCTAAACCCTATTATACTATTTATAAAGCCCTAAACCCTAAACCCTATTATACCATAATTATAATAAGGAACTCCCAGGAGAGGACGAGAGCATCGAGAGAAACCTATGCGAGCCCAAGACATCGAGCCCTCTCCCTCAAGCTCAGAATCCCTGAGCCCCAGACTCTATGCTACCTCATATAGGGGCCTGAATCAATCACCTATACTACTTTGATCTGTTTTCGGGGGTTCCTATTATAAACCTAGTAGAATATACCCAAGAACCCTGTTCTAATTATGGCCCCTACAGTACTGTCGCGATTTGCGTTGCCTCGTCGGGCAGCAGTCCGGTTCTCTGGGCACCGCGAATGCCCAACACCTGTCGCGACCGACAACGACGAGTTCAATGGGATACACCAGTGATATTCGTGAAACTGGGAACCGGGAATCGATTACCGAATCCGCAGGCTGAAATGCTTCGGGTTTGGCTTGAGAACCCATCTACTTTAGGCTCCTCTGAACTTCTTAGGCAAGAGAAGATGCACAGCAGAGGATAGTGAAGGTAGGCTCCTGGGCTCAAGTATCTGCCAGGGAACGAAGCCATGGATCGCAAGATCTCCTGAGCTCGTCTATTGTAGGGGCCGTCAGAGTTAGAACAGCATTCTGGGGTAATGTAGGGGCCTAACTAGTTACCCATACTATTTTGGGGTTACCTTATTATACTTAGAGTATAGTCTCATGGACCCCCAAACCCCTATTCTCACTATAAAGGCCCCTATATTACGTTAGAAGCGTAGTTGGGGTTTAGGGGCTTCTAGTCTATAAGAAGAACAGAGAACCCGGGCCCCTGCTTACAGGCCTCGTCGACATTTAAGCTGAGATTCTGGCACGAATGCGACGGTACACATATGTATACATATATATATATATATGCATATATATATATATATATACACATATGTGTGTGTGTGTGTGCATATATATATATGTGCATATATATATATATATATATATGTGTATATATAACAGATATGAAGATCCTCAGCCAGACAAGCCAGCTGAAACTGTGCGGCATGACTCCCTAGGAACGGAGCAACTTGCTACACCGCGAAAAAACCTTCAGCCAATCCCGTTTCAGATGAAATACTGGCTGAAAGGGTAAGAGTGTTTGTTTTTGCTGTTGCTATTTTTTGCTGTTGCTGCACAGGGGGGGTGTTTTTTGTGTTGTCGTTGCTGCCGGGGGGAGGGGTGCTTTCTTGTTGTTGCTGCGCTTCGGGTTGTTTTTTGCTTTTTCAATGTTTATGTTGCTGCGGGGTGGTGTTTTCTTTTTTGTTTCTCTGTTGCTGCCGTTTTTGTTCGCTGTTTGGGCCCCCACCGGCAGTTCACTCACTTGCTGGTTCGCCGGGGCTTGCACAACGACAAAAAAAGCAGCAACAGCAAAACAAAAAAACACCCGTTCCTGGGGCTTTCATGATCAAAGAAGCCATGCTCTAGTGCAATTCTTGTTTTGGCGGCTTCAAACCCAAGCAATAGCCCGAGCATCAAAGCCACAAAGCCTCAGAGGCTTCGGTAATTTATGGTTTAGTCATCCAAGGTTTCGGGGGGTCCAGGTTCAAAGAGCCGACGCTGAAACCCCTGGGCCATGGTGCTCTGCACCCTTGCGCAGAAGGGATCATCCCCATCGGCAGAGACAACGTCACCTGGCGACGAGGCGAGCGTCGTGTTCCTGGGTCGTACCTACCTGGTACTAGGAACAGGAACAGCACCATTCAACGTAATCACAGTCATAGGTAGTCAGCAAGAGTAATGGCGTCAGTAGGAGCACCAGTAGTCACAGTAATAGTAGTTCAAGAAAACATTCCTCTCTTCATAGCGATTCAGCAGCCTTGCACCGGCGTCTCTCTCTCTCTCTCTCTCTCGCGTCTGTGCGTGCACCTGCTCCGCACATGAAATCATGGAAGGAAGCTTTGGGGAAGGCGTGATGCTGCAATACTGTCCCTTTCCGGGAGAGGGGATGTCCTGCTTGGGGTGTTCTATGAACTCGAGGCCGGCGGCCTTCAAGTCGGATTGGGAATAAGACTTCCCTTCAACTTAGCCTCCTTATCGGAGGGCCAAAGAGCACAGGACCCTAAACCCCTAAACCTCTAAACCTCAAACCCTAGAACCGCAGCCAAATGGCAATGCAGAGGCAGCAGCTGCTCGCGAACTGCGGTTGGCACATGGAAACAGCCCACCCTGAGCAGACTTCGGGCAGAGCGAGAGGAATGTAGGGCGCTAGTGCATGCTAGATCGTCAAGAAACTGTCTCGGGTACAGCGGAGATGCGCTCTATGTATATATATATATATATACAGATAGACAGATAGATAGATAGATAGGTAGATAGGTAGATAGATAGATAGATAGATAGACAGATAGTTAGATAGATAGATAGATACGTATGTATGTATGTATGTATGTATGTATGTATGTATGTATGTATGTATATGTATGTATGTATGTATGTATGTATGTATGTATGTATGTATGTATGTACGGCGTAGAGGCAGGAGGACAAATATCATATATACATATATATATATATATATGTAAACACATGCAAACATACATATACTGTGTATGTGCGTACATATACGCTGGCATGTGTAAGCAGAGGCTTATGCAAGGATTATACGCTGCCAACTGAGGCGTGCAACACAGTGTCGTAAGGTGGCCTTGCTAGCCATGAAAAGACAGAAAGTGAAGCAGCGGCAGGTATGAGACATCCAGCATTAATCAACATTATTTCGTAGCTTAGATGTACCGCCAGCACGACACTCCCGGAGAGGCAGGGCATATGGACAACGAACGAACGAGTACACCTGCTTGTGGTAGCCACAATGGAGACTCAAACTTTAGTAAGATGAACAGCGAGAGTGGGTAGCTAGTTGGAGACAGCACGTGAAAGGCCCAAACAAGAGCACGTCGCCATCGTGGACATGCCGAGCGTGTCCTATGCCTAATAGGGCGAAACAAAGAACCCCAAAACCTGATCACGATGCGACGACAAAGCAACTTCTTTGCAAACCCACGTCTAGACTCTACCACAAGCACTTCAGCCAGCGTCAGTATTCGATAATTTACTAACGAGCCCCAGAGGGAATGCACATAGCCGTGTCCCTACTTGGCGCCCCTGTCATCCCCTTTCGCTCACATGTCTGCATCAAGGTGCTTGACTCGGGCATGCAAGCGCTCCGGATCCTTTGGCGGGCTTTCCTCACCTGGCGCACAAAAACCGCCCACCAGGCAAGCAATAGAGGCTTGTTTAAGGTGCTGTCCAGAATTTCCTGAAGAGTCTAACAAAGCTCGCTAGTATAGGCAGTACACGGACTACAGCTCCCAAAAAAGACTCAAGGTAGCTCACTCTACTGCAAGGCAGCCCAAGACCCTAAATCCTTCATCTTCATTCCATGCACGCCTGAAGCCCAGACCTTAAGCCATAAATCCGCAACCTTAACCCCTCTTTTTTTCCACAGGGGCAAAGGAGCTGGTCAGGCTCCCTGGCCACATGGGCCCCCCAGTCTTTGTCGGGCTCACTTAACGCCTCTCTCTCTTTCTCTCTCTTTCTCTCTCCTTCTCTCTCTCTCTCTCTCCCTAAACCCCACACCCTTTTTGAACCCAGACTCTGCTGCTCAGCTGGGAAGCAGCACACCCTAAACCCGAAACCTTAAGCTCTAATGTAGCGGCCTTAATAATTAGAATAGGGTTTGGGGGCCCATTATAGAATAATTAATTATACTAAGAAACTCCCAAAATAATACACGAGTAGGTACTTATTGAGGCCCCTATATGAAAACGTTTATATTAAAACGTTGAAAACCCATCCCAAGGGCCTTCGACGTGTCTATTGGCCTCAATGAGCAGAGAAAAATCGTCGGCCTCCCACGGTGAGGGAAGAGGTTCCACTCAATTACATGGGTTGAGGGTTAAGGGCTTTAGGGTTTAGGGTTTGGGGTTTCTCTAAATTAGGGTTTGTTTTGGGGTCCCCAATATAGTACGGCACTCTTATAAAAAGGACCCTGCAAGGGGCCCTAATGTTGAAAACTACAGTACCCACATGGGTTTAGGGTTTAGGGCTTTTTTTCCTAAACCTTAAACCCTAAACCCTAAACCCAAACTCCCTCCTACTTAGCAAGGACGAGCCCACGTTGCAGGGTATGGGTTTCTTCCCACCGGCTCAGCTGGGTATGGGTTTAGGGCTTAGGGTTTATAAGAGTTTAGGGCTTAGGTTGAAATGACGTCCTCAAAATCTTTCTTAAGGGTATTGGATTGTTAAGGTAATACAATATTCACTGCAGGCAGGGGTTTAGAGTTTAGGGGTCTCAGGCAATACAATCTCAACGCACGTCGAGCTCACCAGTGCAAGCAATTCAAGCAACCGGGCGGCCTTTATGGCCACCCGGTTGATGAAACAGTCCTCAGATGGGCTTTGCGGGCCGGCTTCAGGCAAGTATTGTGTTCAACAGCGCCTGCTGCGCAAACCACATAGCAAACACAAGCGTCGAATTCCTCCTGTCATAAACAGCGCCACCCCATGGCCCTGTTGGTCACGAGACAATCCTTGAAGAATAGGTAGCTACAAAGGATATCCCGAATTCTTGGATCGAACGCCTCGCCAGGCTAAAGCCTAAAACCGCCAAGCATCATAAGCTGTACACTCATCTCATCGGGAGGATCATCTAGACTCCAAAAGGCTACGAAGCTGCAGCCTAAACCCGAAGCCCTGCTCCAAGTGGCTACCAGCTGCTTCACCTGCCGCATTTTGCTGGCAGCGGGCTGCGGTGGTGCCTCCAAGAGGAAGAGAGGGTCCACGAAGTGGAGGTTCATTGGAAGGATCTTGGAGTTTCCGAAAATTAGGGGTACCTTATTTTGGGGTCCTTATATTAAGGACCTTACTATTTAGGGTGCTATATTAGGGCCCCCTATTTTCGGAAACCCCCCTATAGGGCTCTAGGGCTCTACGGCCCCAGGATGGCAATGGGCATGGAACTCGGAATCCGACGCTTTCAGCAGGAACTCCAAAGATCCTCAAACCCGAAGCCCTAAACCCTAAACCGAAGCACGGCCCCCCGCGCCTGCTCTTCTTGGTGCTTTCTCTGCAGGTTGGTAAAAAGGTTTTCCAACCTGCAGAGGTGAGGCGAAGGGTTTAGGGGCCAGGTTCCATCTTGCAATCTACCTATAGTCTCCATTGTACTCAGAGACTCCAATATCCCTTAATTAAGGAATATACCTTAAATTATAGTAAGATCCTTAATATGATTTAAGGTATATTCCTTAATTAAGGGATATTGGAGTCTCTGGGTAGTTCCTTTTTGGGGATACCTCATAAAATCAATAATATATATATATATATATATTTGGTTAAACCAAAAAAGGAACTACAATGGAGACTATAGGTATCGCACTACCCATCTGATACCTTCTTCGACCAGACCCGGGCTTTGACCGCAAGCCATCTTGAGACATTCACATCAGAAAGCCCCAGTATCTTCAACCCAAATCCTAAACTCTGAGACTTGCGTTGCGCACTAAGGAAGGGGCGGACCGACAATCTATTGCAGCTGCGACGACCCGTTTCCACTTCTGCGCGTGGGCAGTTCACACAGTGCTTCCTTTTCAGTTTAGAACGGTCAGACTCAGAGATAACAGCTTCCAAGCTTCAGCGTCGCTCATCAGCTTTCTCATCGGGACCCTGTTGATGCTGGTAGTTTCAACAACCAAGCACGATCTCGAACTTGTGCCGCTCCAGGTCTGGTTTCGTCCGCTCTGCCGGTGTAGAACCATGGCCCGTGCTCGGAAGCATTCACGCGACGGCCACCAAGCTAAGGCCGCAAGAAAATTCCTGACAAGCTACAGCCCCACAAACTCCTATAGCCATCCCATTTCACCATCCAAGGATCCCTGAGCGTTTTTCCTGCCGAGAAGCTGGCAGAGAGCCTGGGAACGGGCCCCAGCGGCCGCGGCAGCACGATCCCATTCCTCTGCTTCGAGGGGTGCTGTCCATGGTTATGTCTCAGATGCCTAGCGAAAGCTTCAGTCACAACAACAGTGCTGCGACAAATAATCCCATAAACATCCCCAAAAGGACGGGGCATTAGAGGAAAGGTGGCCGCGATGCTGGTCTCAGGGCATAAAACGTTCGAAGGCACCCGAACTAAATCATAGCATGCAGGTTTCAATCCTCACATTTTGATAGGGTATAGTTCAGGCATTTCTATGCTGGGCATTGCCGCACTCCGCCCCCCTGGACAGTAGCAAACGCCCCTCGAGCATGGCCAGCTACAGAAACTGTAAGAATGGCAGAAGTCATCTTTGCAAAATTCAAAGGCACATCATGCTAGTTCCCAGCAGCAAACACACATGGTGAGGAACTGTGTGACGTGATCTGGAAGGTTTCGATCACTCGGCTTTGCAAAGGCTTCCCGGCGAGGACTCACAAACGCTTCTTAAGAAGGAACTACTCGTGAGGAGCCGGGTTGGCCAGGCTCCTTCTGAGCAGGTTCTGCAGATCTGAGACGATGCTGGAAGTTTCTGGGAGGCTCTAAGACGTCTCGGTGGATTCGGGAGTCGTTGTGGTTGTCCGACTTTCTGCGAGGCCGCTCGGCTATTGCAGGGTTGCGTAAGTCTGGCCGGGGTTGCGTTGCTGGCGGTGGTGCAACGGGAGTTCTACGGATTTCTTCGAGGAGTGCGTGTAGAAAATTCTAGAGCACTGCGCTGACCTGCAGCTATACAGCGTCAACATCCAGTGGCTTGGTTTGACTTCTTTCTGCTTGGCACAGGCCGGAATCACAAACCCTCGACCCGAAGCCCTGTGCCGAGAGAAGTGGCATGGGATTCCGCGCAGCGCACAGCCAAAGCAAGGCCCACGGCACAAAGCTGCAGCTGGAACCTGGCTCCGGTACCCCTGAAGGCGCAAAGCGAGAATCGCAAACCGAAACAAGCACAGATGGTTGCTATATGTGCAACTGGCAGGATTTGGAAATGTGTGATGTTGAACTCATGGTTAAAAGCCAGGCACTGTCCCTATCAAGTCCATGCTCTGTTACCAGGCCGGTCAACGGAGCGAACAACACACAGGTACCTGCTTGTCGATATCCGAAGCGAACTCCTTGCTACCCCGACACGCTCCTAGAAAATGTGGCCGATCCACGGAATGCTTAGCCACCTAAATCCCGTGAGCCGTCGAGTTGTTGCGAAGCTCTCAGTGTTGTGGGACGAGCTCCAACGAGAAAAACCCTAAGCCTTGGTCCCGGCTCACTTCAAGAGACAATCAGGATCAGAAGGCTGAGGCAACCAGTGATCCCGTCGTCCTCATCAGCTCTTTCCCCCAAAAAACTCAACAGAATCTCTGTCTTAGCCAGAAATTGATCATAGAATTGAACCCAGAAATTGATCATAGAATTGAATTACACATCAACCTACGGTATACTGCACCCTGTTTCCCGTACGTAGCGCCGGGAGACATGGCAGGGCAGGTCCGAACCGACAGACACAGCTCCGTAGCTGCAAAATGGGTCCTTGCTCTCTTCGCTTCAGGGTTTAGGGTTCAGGGTTTAGGGTTTATGGTTTAGGTTAGCGGTGTGGGGTATATGTACAAACATAGATGTATGTAGAAGGGTTTGGGGCTTGCCCTTTGGGATTGTGTTGGGGCTACGGCATCCGAAGCCTCCTTTTTAGAGGTTGCAGCTAGCATATATCATTGCTTGCAAAGACACGACACCGTGCACATGCGTGGGCTTAAGCATGCACCACGATGAAGAGCCACATGCTGGAGACCACAGCTGGAGTACAGGGAGCCCTATATACCCTTTCAGCGCCAATCTCCAAACTGCGGGGCGTGGAAAGCAATGACATTATGGACAATCTGTCGACGAAGCGTGCTGCACCCTCGGGCACACAGCTGCTATAATCCTTCAAGCCCTACAGAGTGAACCGCTAGATGTATACCCTCAATCCAACAGCCTGAATTCGCTCGGCCGTACAGTTTCGCTTGAAATCAGCTACATGCAGGGGCGCGAAGGGGAAAACCGGCTTCGGAGTTTCAAAATGTCATGGTTTATGGGTCTTGGATCTTGTATCTTGCGATGTCAAGTCATTTCCGCCTTAGCTTCTCTCCCAAAACTCCAGCTTAGATGGAACACAGAGTAGATGAACACCCAGAGTAGATGAACACCCAGAGTAGATGGAGTGACAGGGTGCCGATCAGGGACTGTCTCAGCCCTTCGGTTGCTGCCCATCCCTCAAAGAGCCACACTGAAGAATGAAGGTCGTTGGATCAGGCGCTAAGAGGTTTACCTATAGTCTCCATTGTAGTTCCTTTTTGGGGATACCTTATAAAATCCATATTATATGTATATGTATGGTTAAACCAAAAAAGGAACTACAATGGAGACTATAGGTTTAGGGGTGGAGGAGCTTCGGTTCGGCTCAAAAGCTGCTCCCTTCCAGAGGGGTTACCCATAGGCCCCATGGTAGTTCCTTTTTGGGATTACCTTGTAGGATTCTACATATGAACCCCAAAAAGGAACTACTATGGGGCCTATGGGTATAAGTTTTAAGGTAGAAGACCGATGAGGTGTGTAGTGAAGTGGGGCACATACGAGACAGAGCTCATGAGATAGTTCTGGGGATCCGTTCAGGCTAAGCTTTTGCAGAAGCAGCAGTTAAGGTTCATCGAAAAATGGCCAAACTCAGGCGTACTGTGGTGTGCTGCTCGATTCCGCAGGGAGAGTTATGCAGGACTGGGGGCTGTAGTGCTGATTTGCTCTTGCACGCCCTCTTCGACTTTAATGCCACCTACAAGAAAATACGCTTTGATGCAGTTGCCGCAGTTCGTGCCAGGCATCAAAAGCAGTGGCAGCGGAAGAGCCACCAGTTTGAAAATGAGGCTATCTGGCCTTGGCAGTCCAGCTTGTCGTCTTTCTGGCAAGCTGGTCTTGTTCGGTGTGCGGGTAAGTATTTCAACGGCTGCACGATGCTGCTAGCCAGACCAACTGCGCAGTGTGCGAGGAGATCGTAACACAAGGCACTGGCACTCGACAACACTAGCTCACGAGCTAAACACCAAACAAAGATATTGGCACATAAGATGGCTAAGCGCAAAGCTGCAGCTCCACGTTCACGATACCTGAGTTGCTCGGTAGCGGCCCC
This sequence comes from Symbiodinium sp. CCMP2456, assembly GCA_905221635.1. Taxonomy (NCBI): domain Eukaryota; class Dinophyceae; order Suessiales; family Symbiodiniaceae; genus Symbiodinium; species Symbiodinium sp. CCMP2456. Next base: position 88,349 of record CAJNDV010031153.1, on the reverse strand, counting down.
AATTCAAGGTTCGCAGCATACGCTTCTCCTCCAACTCTGGTTTTCATGAAGTGAAGTCGGACACGGACGATACTAGAGCTAGTGTTGTGCATATATGCGCATATATATATATATATGTGTGTATATGTATGTATGTATACATACATACATACATACATACATACATACATACATACACACATTAAAGAGAGAGAGAGAGAGAGAGAGAGAACCACAAACTCCCAACAAATGCTAGCATGAGAGAAATCAAACGTGAACGAGTTGATCATGCACGAAATTGGTATGCCATAGCACGCTGCCTCAAGCAAGGGCCTGAATAACTTTGTTTGAGCAGGGACTGCAATGCACTAAGCACCGGTATTATTTTTGTAGGTCTCCGAAACATTTTGCTATACCGCACCATACCCCAACACCCTTTTCTAATTATGGCCCCTACATGGGGAACTGTCATGCCAGGCGAGGCTCCTTTCTGAGCGAGATCTCCATGACAAGTATGTGGTTTGTAGGGTTAGGGCTCATGAACCAATAAGTAAACATTCATATACATATATATTTTCTATGTGTATATATATATGTGTGTGTATGCACATGGGTTTGCGTGCTCTGCATTCTGCGCCCCCACCCCTCGTCCCCCCTCTCCGCCCCCCCTCTCCACCCAATGGTATCCCCGCCAAATACAAACGCCTGCACGTTTTGGTACAGGGGACAGGGGCACGGGGGATATCGCGTTCCACGGGGGTCGCATATAATTACTTAGAGGCTCTCCAATAAAGCGAAGTTCAGACTACAGAAATTTGAGGGCTGGCATGAGGAAAAGGACACATACTACATCCTAGCAGGACAGCACGTACGGACGCAGAACCAACCCGAACCAGTGGGTGAGGAGGGAATAGGCAGAAATATGGCCAGTATACAGCAATCACATCTGCCCCATTTTCTGTATGTGGTAGCACAGGCACCATACCCCGATCTACGGCGCAGGAGCTAGTGGAGAGGTATATGGCAGCAGCAGTATGTAGCAAACCCAATACGCCCAGGCTGTGATGAGGAGATGTAAGGAGCCACTACCATGAATCTTCAACCCCATGCACTGTATGTGCAAATATCGTTGCGCCATGTTGCGCCCCGGCGGCCCCCTCC
>CAJNDV010031153.1:72249-87130 GCA_905221635.1 Symbiodinium sp. CCMP2456 | reverse complement strand
TGTGAAGCATCATTGATGTACTACATAATTCTGCCATATACCTGCCTGTTCCCCTGCCTTCTGTGGTTCGACAATCAATCTATGCTGGGAACATAGCCACTTGTCCCACCAGAATAATTGAAACTCAAACAATACACTCTGAGCAAGTTTCTAAGGAAGCTGCAACTACACACACCAAAAGACGAATACTAACCCCACTACATATGGATTTTACAAATTAGGGCCGTGCTGCCCAGTCGGAGAGCCCAGTTCTCCACTCTTGCAGAAAGCCGCGCGTTGGAGCCCATCCGCAGCTTGCCTAAGTCTGCTTTCCGCAATGCGTTTCGGCAGAACCTGCAGGATCTTTTCATCATAGTTCTTCTTCAAAGCCTTACACAAACCCGTCAGTGCACACCGACAAGCAAGCACAATGGATAAGTTTACATACCTGACTCAGTCTTTCACATGTATGTACGTATGCATGTAAGTATGTGTGCATGCATGTGTGTATATATATATATATCCCTATATGCAAACACAAACACACATACACGTTCTAGTTCATGTGTGTTTCGTCTTGCGTGACAGACAACCTACATGTGGATGTGGCTTGTACTGTACATGCATAAGCCACTCACCATTGCAGGCTGTGTAACCTTTGTACGCCCAGAGCAGTTGACGTCGTTGTTGTGCAATTGGGATCTCGCTCGTGCTTCAGCTGCAGTTTCACGAGCCACATTGCGTAAATGAAACTTTACAGACCAAACACGTGCCGATGCTAACTGCCGCATGAACGTGATCTCCTGTGGGACTGGTGATTGGGGAGGATGGAGCATGAGCAATCAACGGCAATGCTTGCGCATCCTCGCGAATGTTGTCTCTCATGGTAGAAGCTATATGCGGTGAAGCTGTCTTCATGTTCATGCTGCCAAGGTGCTGCGCATCGCCGTGTTGATGGCCCAAACAGCCTCTCTAGCAAACAAGCAAATCTATCAGAAAGAAGCAGCCAAGGAACTCGAAGCATCTGAAGGTCAGAGCTAGGCTCTCTCTCATCCATCGGAACCCCCAACGCCCTCGTTGCTGCCACAAGCCCCCTTTAACCTCAGCCCTCGAACACGCTCCACGCCTGAAGCCGAACTGTGAATCATTCAATAGCTTTGTTTCGCCATTTGACTCCAAAGCCCACCTAGGTTTCAGAATCCCGGGTCCACACTTCAAGTTCCGTCTTCCCGGTTTCTCAGAAACAGGGCCGGCACGGGTTTTGAGTCTGACGATCCCTTTTTTACAGAATCCCGTTGCTACGTTTCCCTGAAAGGGAACTTGGAACATGACGCCAATCAGATTAACCCTAAACCCTTTTGAAACCGGACTTGATGACTGCCAGCTAACCCTAAACCCTAAACATCGTGTCGCAACCAAGGAGCCCCGATCAAAGTTGTTCTATTCTACTGCAGAGCCCGTGCCCGACTGCAGGCCGAGAACGTCGACGACGACGACGACGACGACGACTACTACTACTACGACTACTACTTCTACTATTCTACTGCACTATACCAAACTATACTATACATCAATGTGAAAGGACATGGTCTGGTCCGTTTTGATATGAGCTGACATGACACGATAAATTGATATGTATGTATATGCATATACATATATATATATATATGTATGTGTAGATATATATATATATATATATGTGTGTGTGTGTGTGTGTGTGTGCGTGTGTGTGGCGTGACTGACACAATACGACGACACCCGCTGAGTTCGTGGTCTCTGCTTTCGCACGGTTCCGGGCCAAGCTTAGGAGCCTCCACGGCCACGGCAGCGCTGACGACAAGCAACGGGATCCTCGGGTGCTTAGATTGTTGCTAACTGGCCTTAATGGTTAGAATAGGGTTTTGGGGCCCATTATACTATAGTTATAATAAGGAACCCCCACAATAGTATAGGTATCTATTAAGGCCCCTATACTACTGTCAAGGTGTACGATTTGGGGGTTTGGGGTGATGTCATGACGACGATTCAAATTACTCGTGCCATTGCCGTTGTTATGATTACCAGTAGTTCCTGGTACTTACTCGCATACAGCAATTGACCTGTCCGTGATGCAAGAATACTGCCAGTCTTCACTGCTGTCGTGCTGAAGTACGCTTAGAGTTACTAGTTACTACTAGTTGTCACGGTTGCATAGGATGGCTGCGATTGTTCTTCCCTTCCTTGCTCTTGTGGGCCTTAATACAAAGAGCAGACTTCCGCATGTGGACATGCGGTTTGGCACAGGTCTGCCTCTGTGTATCTGTTCGTGTTCTATGGAGGGCTTACATACGAGCACGGCTGGCAAACTCAAGACAGCATTTCATTACTCGGGCTTGGCCCGACCTAAACACACAAAAGATGCAATGCGTCTGGATGTTGCTGCTGTTGCCTCAGCAGCAGCAGCAGCAGCAGCAGCAGCAGTGGTTGTTGTTGGTGGTGGTAGTAGAAGTAGTACAAGCAATAGTAGTAGTAGTAGTAGTAGTAGTAGTAGTAGTAGGAGTAGTAGTAGTAGTAGCAGCAGCAGCAGTAGTGGTAGTGGTGGTGGGTCGTCGTGGTGGTGTGGTGGTGTAGTAGTAGCAGAAGTAGTGGTAGTAGTGTAGCAGCAGTGGTAGTAGCAGCGCAGCCGCAGCCGCAGCCGCAGCAGCAGCAGTAGCAGTAGCAGTAGCAGTAGCAGTAGCAGTAGCAGTAGCAGTAGCAGTAGCAGTAGCAGTAGCAGTAGCAGTAGCAGTAGCAGTAGCAGTAGCAGTAGAAGCAAAAGTGGTGTCGCGGAAGGTGCAGTGAAAGTGGTAATGGTAGCGTCGGAAGGAACAGCGGGGGAAGCAAAGACACGGCTTCGGCATGCGGGCCTACATCCCAACGACTTTGGTTTATAAAAGGGGAGGTAAAACTTGAAGAGACAATCCTCCATACTCCGGACTGGCCACGGGTTGTCACGATCTCCCATCGGCTGTACAGTTATATTGCTGGCAGGCGGCCTGGTCAAACCAGCAAAGAATAAGGCAATTGCCAGCGTTGCGAGCGCACCTCTGGATTCAAACAACCAGGTGCAGGCCCCTTCGGAGGGCCGACAACTTGAGCCTTTCCCTATTTGGTGTCTGGGCTGATTTCTGACCCCATCCTAAAAGTTACATAAACTTTTAGCCTCCTATTATGACAGCTCCTAAGAGCTAACCACAAGAACGCCAAGAGTGTGTGGTCATGGGCTGCGCAGGACATCAGTTGTAAACACAGAAACGTCGATGAGTGGCCCGGCCAAGTTCACACCTCAGCCACGAAGTGAAGGCCAGAGTGAAACCAAGCCAAAGTCACGTGTCTTTAAAACAACATTCACTACGCTCAAGTTGGATTTCCACAACAACTGTTGTGCACTACGCGATATTTCTATGACGAGACCATAGCTCACCCAAAACGGAAAATCCCCACATAAACTTCTACATCACATCCGACACGACTTAAATGAGGGTTGGAATCAAAAAAAGTGGGGACGCATATGGTCACGAACTTGTACTCTGTCTCTATTTATATAGCATCTACTTGTCTCTTGCTGGTGGCCTGCCGTCCATTGCTCCACAGGCAGGGCATCGGACCTGGCGGCTTTGTGGGCAAGCGACGGCTTCGAGGCGAACCGTCCAACGGCGTCTTCACAAAAGGGGCCTCTACAAGCCGCGGAGAGCTTGAGGAAGAATACTGAGTGACATCGAACTATTTCGAAGAAAAAAGAGTTATTGCTGTTCATGGCTAGCCCCTGTGTCTGAACCATTGGTGTGCTTTGAAGCTGTGAACAGCGGAAGCTAGTTTAGAGTCCAGACCGAGGGAAGATTCCATGCACGAAACCTGGCTTTTATCCGGGTTCCGTGTCCGCCAGACCCGGAAACCAAATGGATCTGCCGACCATTGTTCCCACCACCTGCCAACATCTGACGCAATGCTTCGGAAGTGTCGGGCCGAATCGCGAAAAAAAACAAAAAGACAATTCAAAGGACACTTCGGAAAACAAAAGCAATACACAATTGGAAAATATAGAACACAAGAAAACACTGAAACTCAACAAAGAGTAGCATGTTTCTGTTTTTTCCTGGGCTATGTTCCGCAATATTTTCGCGGCGAGCCTCGTGCTCGGACTGGCTCCAGCTTTGCTCGTTTACGGACAAGGAAGCAAAGATTGGTCGACAAGAGCGCCTCTTCGCATTGATTGTCAGTGTTTGAAAATCTGTTTGATGTGCGCCGAAGTTTCAAAGTGATTTGGTGACTTTTCCAAATAACACCTGATGTCGCATGCTGCGCGCCCCTTAGCTGAAGAAACCACTCTCCGAAGAAGCCCCTAAAGGTTTTAAAGTCAAAATACCCAGGGAAATGACAGTTGCAGCAAGAAGGGTTGTCGGGTTTCGGTCGCAGTTTTAATTTTTTCTGGGTACCGTTCCAGGGCTTTTCAAGTCTATATTGAGCTTCTAAGGCAATTCTTAGGTTTGGAATCTTTTAGACCCATCCTTGAACCGAAAACCCGATAAGACCACCCACGACGTTACAGGCGGTCTCATACTTGTACCATGGATCATGCACGTTCGTAAGCCCAATCAATCCCGAAACCCTCAAAGGATAAACCCTGAACACATCAACCTCTGCACCTGCAAAGCCTTCCGAATAATATTTAGGGCTGTCCCAGCGCAGTCTCTGTGAGGATCACCCTTCCAAGATCTTGTTGAAGTCGGGGCTACTGCTGGCATGAATGTGTCAACAACACCGTAAACCCTTCAGGCTTCTGACAACTGTAGCGTAGGGGCGTTAATAATTAGAATAGGGTTTTGGGCCCAATTATGCCAGATATATTATAAGGAACCCCCAAAATAGTATAGATAATTATTTAGGCCCCTATATTCGTGAATCCTTGCAGGGGGAAAACGCATCCTACACCTCAGCAGCACAAGCGAGTCTGGCAGGGCCCCATCGAGGCTCAAACCTTCAAGCTCGGGAATGCTTTGTGGCACTTCGCAAAGTGCCTATAGTCGCCATTGTAGTTCCTTTTTTTTGGTTTAGCCAAAAAAAAATATATATATATATATATATAATACTGTGGATTTTAAAAGGTATCCCCCCAAAGGAACTACAATGGAGACTATAGGTCTCTTTGGAAAACTTATACATAAGGGCTCTACAGGGTTGTATAGGTTTAGGGGTTGAGGGTTTAGGGGTTCAGGGGCGACGAGCTAAGGCTGCTAAGGGCCAGGGTGGTATACAGGAATTTATGTGATTTCGGGTCTCTGGCGGTGTACAGAATCTTTAAACAAACTCATTCGAAAGTAAACTGCGACATTAAGTGCAAAAGCCAGTGAATCATCGAGCCCGCCTGCGTATGTGTGTGTGTACATCGGTCTGTCTCGCTGTCTACGGTTTCATACAACTTTTTGCTGTGGGCGGAACTGAATTTGCCTTACTTGCGGTAGTTTACTATTGCACGAACTGCGTGGAAAAGCGTTCGTCAGATTCATCTGCCCATTTTATCAACACGCTACCCCATGTTAGGTCCGATGAACCACACAGCACAAGAGAACCAAGCGTGGGATTCAGCTTCGCGCTGAACTGTACCGCAAAGTCGAACAACTAGGCGGCTGACGGATGGGTCAGATGCCGCCCATTCTTCGTAGTTCTCCGGCACCCGGCACTTTGTACACTTTGAGCAAACACATTCCAGCGGGATGCCGGTCTGTAAAGCGTGTGTTTCAAGGCGGACATGAGATTTCAAGCATCGAGACATGCCTCCTTCCAAAATCTTCCAGACCTGCAACTTCTGCTGGAGTTCGGGATTAAGTTTAGAGTTTAGGCGCAAGGCGTGAGTATAAAACGGGCATGTGTAGCCGTAACCAGCTCATCCCCAAGTAGGAGTCTCAACCCGACCCGTAGTCTTATGCACCTTCCACTAAGCCCGCCTAAACTTGAACCGATGTACCTCTAAACCCATCTAAACCTAAAGTCCATCCCTCAACCCCAAGCCTACAACCCTATAACTTGCCCTATTACACTCGAGCCCTGAAAGTACGTACAGGACCAACTCAAGACTTGATCCTTTTTGTTGCGGTGCGCATGCGCCACTGTTGAAAGTGAGACTGGCCGTTTGTGTGTCGGTTTTGCTGTGATCTCCTGGAAGATATTTCGGGCAATAGAGAGGAAGCGCCCGGCGTCTATTACAAGGCGCATGGGTCGCTATGGATAAAGCTAATAAACTGAATCTGAGCAGATTAGACCTCACTCCTTGGGATGATTGATTCGAGTCAATATACTTGCGAAGGCCTCAATATATGACGATCATTCTTCAGACTCTGCAGCGACCCCAGACACAAGACTGCACAGAACATGACCTGAACCTCCACCACTGCATGTCAGCGGTCTAAAACAGTATCACGCTCTTGGTACTTGGGTGCTGCCTATGATGGTTTAGCTGGAGGGAGGTGTTCCTCCCTTTTCTTACAGGAAATGTTTAGGCATTCTCGACTTGGACTTAGGGGTGACCGAGGTACCATCGAACCTTTAGAACTTATAGAGCTGTTCTAGAAAAAGTACCTCATCTTCTCCACTTCGGTCCTACCATTGTCGCACACGGATACTCTCCAGCATGGCTCAACTACCCCGCCCTCAACTCTGGACGAAGCCATGCCCGAGGTCACAGCGTCGACAAGCTGCTACACTCTACCCGATGCTGGCCAGCCTGCAATGTTCGCAAACCTCAGCATGTCGCTCGAAATATCAGCCCAAATCCCGAAGGAGTCATCCTGAGCATCACTTGCGTCTAAATCCTCATCTTCGATTGCTGGGAGGCCGTCGGCAAAACAATCGTGCTGGTCTGCTTCCCTTGCGTCAAAACGATGAGTCCTGAACCCTAACATTGGCACAAAGCCTGTACCAAGCTGCAGCAGCACTGTCATGGCATGAGTATGTTTCTTATTCCAAGCATGTCCGGCCCCAGACCACCGTAAGCTAGAGTGTAAACTCCTGCCCCGGTCTGCAGCCCTGGCATTCAAATATCTACAGTATTGTAACAAATTCGAAACGCTTTCCACTTGGCGAGAGATGGATGGCAAGGCCGGAGGCATTCGACCTCAATGACCTCGAAAGGGGAAGCCACCAGCGATTTTGTACGAAACATGGCTGGCACCTCAATTCACGACAGGCGGCTGGTCAGCCATACGCGAATGCCAAATTCACCAGGGTCAGTACCGCAAAAATCGAGGCGCACTGCTGCCTGCCACAAGGAGGGCCACCTTTGGCCAATTCGCTACAGAAGTGCAAAGCCGGAACTCGTCGAGGCATGACTTGACGATTGGCTTCACTGTGGGTTCGCGGACGAAGCCCTGAACCCCATGCAACTATATCTATATCGAAATCTATGTGTATACCTCTCTCTCTCTCTACAATAAATGCATGTGTATGTATATATATATATAGAATGTAAGTATGTGTGTATGCAGGTAGATAGGCATGTATGTATGTATGTATGTATGTATGTATGTATGTATGTATCTACGTATCCACGTATGTATGTGCAAGTACGCACGCAACAACTGTACATGCGTGCTTGTCTGTTGAGGCTCTTGTGCTTTGCACTGCATCGCGCTGAAAAATCAGATGGCGCGACTCTGCTTCAAGTCGCACCAGCATGTAGTCAGATGAGGCCATCCTGAGATACTGCAAAAGGAAATGGTGATAACCCCGAGCCATGAAGACTTGGACCGCACACCATTTCACGTGCAGTTTGCAGCCATATTGTAACGAAAACGGACACAAACATACTAACATACACATCTAGAAACAGCTCGATCGCTCTGGCAAGCTTTGTGTGCATGCGTCAGTGAGAATGCAGCAATGCTTCGAATGGTACTTTCAGACAAGCAGCCGACCGCTTGGTATCATTGCCCGCAGTGTTGGTACGGACTGTCACATCGTTCTCCTGCTGTTCGCGAAAATTGACAGCATCGTAGGGTTGTAAGAACTTCGAAGAAGTAACCTTGATCGTGTTGGTGTTCTGCCGTTGCTAACACCATGTCACCCGACACGACTTCGAATCACTGATAACCTTGCTGCGAGTGCTACAGTTTGTGCTGGATCCCGCACATGTTTTGAAGCCACCCTGAACCTTTCTGCCCCATGGCCAGAGCTCCAACTGGATGTACGCTTAAAGCCCTAAGGCCATGTCGAAACAAAATCTGAGCCCCAACTGGCAACTAAAATGGAGTTTCTACATTTCAATGGGAGGTACTGTCTTTTGGTACGCACCCCTCTTGAACCCGGCAGCATGCCTGGGAGAGTCGTTCTCATCCTCCTGTTCCAGGATAGGTTGCACAACGCATGTCCACGTTCCCTTTCCGAATTAAGTCGCACTAAGCTTCCAAGCATCTTCAGATCCGTCTCAAAGTCACGCGTTGGTCATGTTTCGTCTGTCTCAGAGATGAGAATCTCCGTCTGACTTTCCGTATTGAAATGGCAGGTGAAAAGGCAGTGACCTCTCCGGAAGATGTGTAGCAGTTCAAAGGCGAAGCTTGCAAGAGGCAGCAAATGCAAACCAAGCCTCTCTTCGACGTGGTTTGCCACTATTAAACCCTAAACCCTAAACCCTAAACGTGCATTGAGCAGTTCGAATTTTGCCAAGGCGCGATGCCCATTCGCATCTGCCGCATCTTGCGCAGCTCCTGCTGCTTTTGCTGCCGAGCCTGCCATGGGGTGGGGTTTAGGGTTTAGGGTTTAGGGTTTAGGGTTTAGAGTGGTTTAGGGTTTAGGGTTTTGTGCCCTCGGTAGACCGTGCAGCCAGTCCATCTCGCTTCTCGCAGTTACCCACTATTCGGAAACCTGCCTGCAAGATCTGCAAGGTTCGGGCATTGCTCCGCTCCACATCGCGCAGGGCCTGTGTCGTTCTTGGGACGAGGTGCCAAAGGTTTCCTAGAGCCCTGGAGTGTAGGGTAAAACTTCTGTATGGGCAAGAGCAATGGCTGCGCTGATCGCAGGGCCCTCTCGACACAGGAGCGTGAACCCACGAAGCACCGAAAGCAGGACACAGTGCATTGATTTTAGCGTTTAGGACTTGAGGTCAGAGGTGGAGCGACTACGGTAGGGCTTCCCATCGAGAAGGTCAAGTCGAGGAAACGTGTCCTTCTCAGCGTTGTCATTTACACGGGGGGGGCGCATGGGTGCGCAATTACCTGGTTCTGCCACAAGGTAGTAAAGCTCACGAAGTTCCGTCAAGATAGCTCGCACCAAACACACTTCAAGACAGAACAAACTATTAACCCTAAACCCTACACCCTTTTGATTCTGACAATAACATTTATTCTGAGACTTCAAGCTGCTGGGCGCGAGGCCTTCAGCTGCTTCTCATTGGTGAGAAGCTGCCTGCAACGAAGGGGTTTATGCGTTTAGGGCTTCAGGGTGGCGGGGTGTAAGATCGTGCAATTGACTGCAAAGGAATAAAACCATATCTATCCATACTGCACGCGTGTCTACACAGCATCTCATTGTTGCTCTTTCCTATATAGTGTCGATGCGTTTGACGCATCGATGCTGCACTGCTACACAGCGACTTAGACCCTCTGCGCCCTGAAGCATCCTGAGGAGGTAACTCCTGAAACTCAGGACCGGGGCTTTGCTGCCATATGCAAAACCCACGTCTGTAGAATCAGAAACGGAACAGAGATATGGAGAGAACATGACAGAGAGAGAGAGAGAGAAAAAAAATAACCCACCAAGCACCACAACCACCATGAAAGTACTAAACCCTAAACCCTAAACCTAAACCCTAAAGCATAGAAGCCGTGCCTCTTCTCCTTTCTCAGCTGGTCGAGCTCATCTGACTCGACGGTTGCGCGCTTGAAAATCCTGTTGGCCATGAGATGTGCTTGCGGGTCTTTAGGGTTTAGGGTCTAGGGTTTGGGGTTTAGGGGTCTTTTGTTCCTCGGGCTCCGAGTTGGTATATCCGACAAGAACCTAAAATGTGATTCAGGCTCAGGGTTGGGTTCGAGACTGTTTGAGCTAAGGGCTCAACGCTTCGGGGGTCGGATCTGTAGCTACCGGTCGAGCGAGCACGAGTCCGTGAAGCCCTGAACCCTGGAAAACTACGCCCTGAAGCCAACAAGCAAACCGTAAAAGCTGTCAGATCCTAAACCCGGTTCAAACCCCCTTCATAATTCGCCCCCCAAGCACACAAGCAAACAGCCTGAACCCTAATTAGACCCTTTTTTGTGCGACTGGACCCAGTCAAACCCTAAACCCTTTTTTGTTGAACCCAGGCTCTGATCATCAGCTGGGAAGTCGGCCACCCTAAACCTTCAATCCCGAACCCTTAAAGCAAGCACATGGGTAGTTCTCTAAATCAGGGTCTTTTTTGGGGGCCCTTTTATAAGGGCGCCGTACTATATTGGGGACCTAAAAGGGGGCCCTAATTTNNTTTAGAGAACTACCCACATGTTGAGCGACTTGGGGCCCTCACCGGCTGTGCGCTTCACGGCTGCGTGCAGCCGCTGACTTCGCCCTGGGATGGACTTACTCAAACATCCTACGTCTGCGAATCGCACTGTTAAGGTTGAAGGCTCTGTGACTAAGGTTTCATGCTTCTTCCCTTCATATTCTGCTCACCTCCGCCATGTTTCTAATGAAAAAACAGCCCTCTGTCATCTGCTTGGAAGACAAGCCTGCCCTCAAGCCTCGGAGCCAACACTTGGTGTCGAGGTAGGACAGGACTTGCGTTATTTCAGGGTTTATAGGGTTCTTGGGCTACGACTCCTTCAGCACCTTATGAGAAATCAAAGTCTTTGGGTGAAAGGGTTCAGATCATGGTTCAGGGGTATATTCAACAACTGGAAGCTCTTGGACCTCAACGCCCCATAGCACGGACGGCCCTACAGGCCCCGCTCTCTTTAAAAGGGGCGGGCCGGCAGTTCCCTAGTCATATTGCAACCTAATGGGAGCTCGCAGGGGCCAACCACGTCCCGATTTTCGGTCATAGAGGGGTCTTTGGAATTCGGATAGGGTGCTGAGGGGGCTATCTTTATACTCTAGCTAGATTTGGAACCCGAAGGGATAGTACAAGTATTGTTGGTTCTTCCGCCTCCTACATTCGCCATGTTCGAGTTGTTGAGGTGAAGTTGAACCAGAACCCCAAGTAACATAGGGTTCCATTACCACAACCCGTAACCGCATGACTAGTACCAACGCTCCATATATTGGGCCCGGCCCTTCGCCGTCAGAAGACAGGCATCGACCCTGACAACCTGAACCCTCTGAGCCCTAAACCCTATGTAAGCCCTTTTTACACAGAAACCCTAAACCCTGAACCCTCTGAGCACTGTAAAGTAAACCCTCTCAAACCCTTTCCTGAACCCTCTGAGCTCCGAAGTAGAAACCCTCAAGGCCCTCTCAAACCCCATAAGCCTTAAGCCTCAACCCGGACCCTCAACACCCGAACCTCTCTCATGGGAGCACGTTGAACATTGAGCCAGTGACCGGCGCTTCTCCACAATCTCACGGACTCGGTTTTCCTGCACAGGCTGTCCCAAAAATTCGGCGCATTGGGTTGAGGCTTCAGCGTCTTAGAGGGTCCCACACGTCGAAGACGGTGCTTGTCGCTGCTGCTGTTCTCGTTTTGCTGTGCTCTGGGCCTGCGCTTCGACGGAGGCTCTACAACGAAGTTCCCATGGAGCCCCTGGGCTGAAACTACCTATAGTCTCCATTGTAGTTCCTTTTTTTGCTTTAACCAAATATATATATATATATATATATATATTAACGAGTTTATAAGGTATCCCCAAAAAGGAACTACAATGGAGACTATAGGTGAGCTCCTCGTTTCAAGACTGCTGTGTTTAAATGCTCGCGGTTAGGACTGCCGAATCTGGCATTTCTTTGATATTTCTCTTGGACATGGGAGTTTCCGAAAGTAAGGGGTACCTTATTTTGGGGTCCTTATAATAAGGATCCTACTATTTAGGGTGCTGTATTTGGGTCCCCTATTTTCGGAATCCCGCACATGTTCACACCAACTTGAACGCCAGGCCCTCTAATTGGCCTGAGTATCAATAGCGATGGTATCCCTCTAATTTTGCCTAAATCACAGGCAACCCATGCCCTGTTCTCATTATTCGGACCCCAATTTTTTCCGCGGCCCCTGGCCTCTGCAATGCGCTGATCTTCTGCCACCAGATCTACGGCGAAGGGGCTTTTCTGCATTCTCCTGTAGCCGAGACTCAGAGCTTTCTCCAGGGCTTAGAGTAAATCCTAAAAAATTGGAACATGGGTTTAGGAGGACTAGTGCCAGGATCCCTTGTACTTCACTTAAGGGTATGAGGAGAATGATGTTCCAACTTTCTGGCTTCTACTCTATGAAGGCTTAAGAGTGAAGGCCTTGCAAAAACAGACCTGTCCCGAATCGGGGGTGGCAAAGAACTTTCGGAACTTCGGGCGTCGAGTGCTTCAGGCTTTCATGGTGCCTTCTGATTAAGAGCTCCTTAGACCGCAGCATGCTACCAGCTCCATGCTCTCCCCGAAGCTCCGAGAGCCCAGTCGGAAGAGATTTTCAAAAATCTCAGGTCTCAGGACTTTACAAATCCTGACGCTTTGGGGTTTAGGGGTTTAGGGTGTATGCTTTGCGAATCGAAGGCTGCAAACATTCTCAAAGCTGGAACCCTGAAGCGGACTTAGACCCCAGAGCCTTCTGAGCCTCCTCAGAACCGCCTGCCCTAGGTCTCCAAGCATACAGATACTCCCTGCCTTGGGGTCTTTAAAGTTTACTTTAAAGTCTGTAAATTTACATACAGTAGTACCTACCTTGGGCAATCCAAAGCCAAGAACCTTAAAATTTTTCTGTGCAAATACATTGGAGGATTCCTTGCCCACCGTTCATCGCGGTCGCGCTGCGAAGCTACCAGGCGATCCAAGTACACGCGCCTTCCACTGAGAGCTCTCTGGGTTTAGGGTCATCATGGGTCTTTGGGTTTCAGGGGTGTTGCTTTTGATTAAGAGTCTGAGTCGAGGGTTTGCCGCCCTTCGATATTGTGTCGGATTGAAGGTGCATCCATCGTTGTGTTGCAAGAGGGCGATGTCACTGTCGCTCAGGGACTGCGGGGCAAGCGGTACGTGGACTGTGGAAAACTCTTTTCAGAACACTGGGGAGAGCATATAACATCGCGCCCGGTTCACCACGATGGTGTCTGTAGGCCCATCTGAATGTGCCAAAAGTCTTGACCGAGCGCCATGGGGATCTACCACGAGGCTGCCGTGAAGCCAAGGCCCAGCATTCCTAAACCCGAAATCCTTCTGAAAGCCTTACAGCACTTTAATGGAGCCCTTGAAGAACCCTCAAGGCAACCCTTAACCCTTGGGCATGTGCTCCGATTTCCGCCTGTCTTGCTTCAGGTCATTTTTCACCGCATCCCGCTGGGCGAAGCGGATGCTCATGATCTTCGTGGACTCCTCTCGTGCCTGAAAGGCTTGGCACATTGTTCACGGTGGCGTTATACCGCGAAGGGAATAGGCAGCAAACACCAGAAACCGTTTCAACACAGCGATTTTCTTTATTCATACTTACATTTATGTGTGGGCGGGCGCGGGATTCAAACCAAATCTCTGGTTTCCTCGCTCACAACTCGGAGAATCCAGGCGCCGGCACGGGGCTTGGTGAAACCCGACGGGACTAGCAAGCTCTGGTTTGGGGTTTCTAGGGTTCCCACGAGCCAGAAGCCTCCTGAAGCCCAAAAACCTGAAGCTTCCTGAAGCCCCAAAACCTGAAGCCTCCAGAAGTCCAACAAGACAGGAGTGAATCCTCCAGCGGCCTTGGCACACATCTCGAGCCTGCGGAGCAGCCGTTCGCGCTCCTGGACCGCGAGATACTATCACTTTCTAGAGAGTCTTAGCAAGTGGAATAAGTCTCCGGAGTACATTCTAACATATTATATAGGGTTATGCTGAGGTACTTGTATATTTTGTTAGGGTTGTTATAAGGTAGTTGTACTCATCATTCTGGCTTCTACATTGCTCCCAGGTTATCCAGGCCTCGGGTGTTGACGGGAGATCGCAGCTATTGGTTCGACTTACGGTCTGATCAAGAATAGAAGCGAAGGAAGTGTCTGAA
Organism: Symbiodinium sp. CCMP2456; assembly: GCA_905221635.1. Classification (NCBI taxonomy): domain Eukaryota; class Dinophyceae; order Suessiales; family Symbiodiniaceae; genus Symbiodinium; species Symbiodinium sp. CCMP2456. The sequence continues at coordinate 73,008 of CAJNDV010031153.1, read as the reverse complement.
ACGCAGCAGTAGTCACAATATCAGGTCGAAACGATGAGTACTGGAAAACAAGACAGCCAGATCCTGGAAATTGCCGAAAACCCCAGCCCCAAGGGTTCAAGGATTGAAGCCCCTTGAAATTTCACCTGCAAGCCCTAGACAGCCAATAAATCCAAAATCCGAAGAGTTGCAAGCTGACTGCAAAAGGATCGCACTACTTGTTCAGGCCTCTGTAATGTTGGGGCCTAAATAATTACCTATATTATCATTTTGGGGGTTCCTTATTGTAATTATAGTATAATGGGCCCCAGAACCCTCTTCTAATTACCAAGACCCCTATATTACTTAAGCCTGAAGAGTCTGCCTCCGTGTTGGTGGACTGTGGCAGCAAGTGGGACCTAAACGTTCCGCAGGTTTGTGGGAGCGGGGGCACGGTCTTTAGGGATTTGGGGTCGACGTGCTTTGTGGAGCTTTGGGATTTCGGGCTTAACGGGCTTTGGGTTGAGGATGCCATGGGGGCCCTAAATTTGGGGGGGATTTATGTGCTTGCCGCCTGGCCAGGGCGAATTTTGACGTGTTGAAGGGCTTCGATTTGCGGTCCAGTGCTTTTGGCTTGAAGCCGTTCCTCGGTTGAGGAGCTTGGCTGGCCGAGCCCTGGTCTATGAGGTTTACGAGTTTATCTTTAGGGTTCACGGTTCGATGTCAGGTCCTCGAACTGTAGGGGCCTTCATAATTAGGGTTTTGGGGTTAAGTTTTCCAGGAGCATCCAAGTAATGCATT